>PYAF01003909.1:15600-34994 GCA_007407185.1 Glycine tomentella | reverse complement strand
TAGCACTAGAACGGTCTTGCCCTCAACCCAGGCACCGTTCAATTAGCCTCTCAGGCTCAACATAGACTCAGTTAAGGCTCATGCATGTCCAGAAACAATCAACAAGTGACTATACACCAGTCACCCATGCAGTCACAGAGCCAATAATCAAAGTTCACCAATTCAAAAACTGAAAGCTATTCCTTCATCACTAAACAGTCTAAACAAGTTTCCCAACAGAACTTTGGGCCAATTCTAGCCCCAGAGCAAAATAATCCACAAAATTCAGAGAAACTCTAAACTCAGAATCAATCGAAGAAACTCATGTTTCTTACCTCAGTGGCGACCCAAAAGGCTGGATGACAGCTTTCCCAAGCTCTACAGTCCACTCTGCGCCTTTGGTCCTTGCCAACACTCAAGATACAGAGATTTCTCTGAGGGATTGGATTTTGCTTAAAGCTAAGGAAATGATGAAGGATTTTCGCTTTCAATCGGTTAAAACTAGTTTCTAGGTCACAGGAAAGTGTTTAGGCTAGCATACGAGGTCCTAGGAAGCTTGGTTTCATCAGAAATGGAGGCTGGGGCTGGAGGAGGAAGAAGAAGAAGTTTTTTTCTTCTCAAATCGCGACTGCCCTTTAATACTGGGCCTGCCTGAGCTCTGGCGCGGTCCGCGCCAGCTCCGGCGCTACCCGCGCCAGCATGGCGGTTTAGCTGGCGCCTCCAGCGCCAATCCCACGCCCCCAGCGTCAACTTCCAGAACCTGTGGCGCTACCCGTGCCACCCTGGCGCTAGCCGCGTGGATTTCCAGTGAAACTTGGTTTTCCAGGCCACTTCCCGCGCCATCCGCACCACCACTGGCGCTATCCGCGCGGTTTGGAAAAACCTCTGGCGCCCCTCGCGTGACTTTGGCGCCCTGAGCGTCAAGTTCCGGAGACTCTGGCGCTATCCGCGCCACACCCTTAACAGGGTTTTCTGATGTGAATCCCCGCGCGACAGCGCGGGGGTATGGCGCTAACCATGCCATAACTTAGGGTTATCACAAGTAGTAACCTCCATAGGAGAAGAAAGTCTGAACATTGGCAAGTTCAGTCCTAGAGCAGTGTGATTACTAATAAAAGAATGAGTAGCTCCAGAGTAAAACAAGACTTTCACATCATACACATCAATCAAAATAGTACCTCTAATCAAATCCAAAGCTTTGGCTGCCTCTCTAGCATCCATTGTGTAAATCCGGCCTACAGTAGGTGCTACTGATATCACTGGAGCAGCTATAGCCCGACCGCCTGCCTGTGGACACTCCCTAGCATAGTGGCCCTGCTTGCCACATCTGTAACACACCAACTGACCAGTGGAACACACTCCCCAATGATTCTTCCCACAAGTAGCACACTTGGGACGTGGACCTGGTCTCTGTGGTACTCCTCTCTAACTGGGGCCCTTCTTAAATTTGTCTACTGGAGAAGAAACCCCCAAGTCTCTGCCCTTGCCCTTCCCAGTAGGACCTGATCCACTGGGTCTCTTCACCTCCTGTCTCTCTGAGGAAATAGGATGGCTGCCACTGCGCCTCCTAATCATATCCTCCACCTGGCGGCACTGTCTCACCAGGCTACCCAAGTCTCGAGATCCACTGCCAGCGATCTTCTCCTCAATACTCTCTAAGTCCTCTCTGGAACTTAGCAGCAAGAATCTCTGCATCAGGTAGAGCCCTCCTGAAATGCGCATTCTTAGCCAGCTCATTAAACTTGGCCAAGTACTCGTCCACTGACATCTGTCCCTGAAGAAGGCCCTCAAACTCAGCCTACTTCTGTTCTCTGGCATCTCTGGGAAAGTATTTGTACAGGAACTGTGCCTCAAAAACCTGCCAGGTGATAACCTCACCCTGGTCTCTCAACAACTGTGAAGTGGTAACCCACCACTAATGAGCATCTCCCTGAAGCATGTATGTAGCATAGAGAAGTCTTTGATGGTCTGAACATTCCATCACAGTGAAGATCTTCTCTAAGGCCTGCAACCATCTGACAACAGCAATAGGATCATACTCCCCATGAAAAGCTGGAGGGTCATCCTTACGAAAAGCAATGAGCATCTTCCCTTTAGCATCTGTATCCTCCTCAACATCAGCTTAAGACAACCGGTCCCCTCTGTGGTGACTAGGCCCATCAGAATGATGGTTACCTCCACCCTGCTAGCGACTACCCTCGCCCTTAGGAGTATGATGTGAAGAAGATACTCTATCCTCTCTACGCAGAGATCTCAACTCTGCCATCAGCTCCTCATTGGCCTTTGCCAAGGCCTCACTGGATCGGGTTGTCTATCTTCACCCGCCGTCTCACTATTGTTCCGGGTCCTCACCATGGCACTGCACATGTCACATAATAGGGTGAGTTGATCAGGCTCACACTCAATGATCACAGATGCAATAGTCATAATGAACACCTAGACCATTAGTAAGTAACACAGAATTCACCATACATAATGCTTCCCTATAAAACTGCTCTGATACCATAAAATGTAACACCCTATATGCATCCGGCGTATTAACATATTACTTAATCAGAATAACACAACAATTATCATAGATAATTAAAAATGGAAGCAGTAAACAAAAATGACGTCATCAAACGTCATTACCAACATCACTGTACATCATATATGGTGAATTCTCATAATATACAAAGTATATGTCTCAAAACTGTACATATCCTTCATCATTACCAAAATACAGGCATAAAATCAAAATATCATAATATAGAGCCAACATGCTCTTCACTATATGCCTAAGGTTCTCTTAGAATCCATATCCCTCTACTCGGGCCTCTTTAATTAGGATCTATCAGCCGCTCCCTGAACATCACCTGCAAAACATAATCCCCAACAGGGGTGAGATAACAATCTTAGTAAACTCAGGGCCCTTGGAGGTCTTCCCTCCCCCTTGTTCACTTTCATGCACATAATATCAAAATTGGCATTACAAACTAGCCATCACAGCTATCAACCATATTACCACATGTACATAGCATATATAGATATAAATCAATGCCTGAGGAGGCTTTATCCATTCATATGGGTACATCCCACATCAGGACCTACTAAACATGCCTGAGGAGGCTTCATCCATTCATATGGGCACATCCCACATCAGGGCTTTCTTTCTTTGCCTGAGGAGGCTTCATCCAGCTATGTGGGCACATCCCACCAGGACTTACATATATAGACTATTAAATTCAATTCTACTGGCCAGAGAATTTAATCAAGCACATAACAACACTATCACAGTATTCAGCTCATCATATACATGTTTCCACAAACAATAACACATAATTTCAATATACATGCATCAAGATATATACAATAACCATAACTCTCTCTCGGAGTATGGTGGAACACAACAGTGGGAAACACACCCAAGAACAAAGAGTTTACCTGCTCTCAGCCCTATACCGGCTCTCCCGGCTTTGTGGTCACAACCACCAGCAAGATCACTATCACGCCCTACACAAGGCATAAAACAATCAATCAATAACAGTCCTTAGCCGTTAGAATCAAAGGAAACGCCATTCCCTTCCATTAAAACCTCTCTGTTCTCTATCTTAGGGTTATCAGAGCTAACCACCTTATAGGCGATTCACAGACGCTCAATGGGATCTATCTTGGTCTAACCAAGATCTTAGAGTCCCCCAAACTCTGCATAAGTTCAATTCAATGATCTACTAGGTCATATATCAACAATTTTCCAACATGACTAAAACAGATATATCAACACATCTTCACCGTTTATTTGGCCTTCTGAACAACATTTGTAAAGGCACTTAGGCTCATAACTATAATAATATCTTCCATTTACTCAACATTTTTCCTACCCATACCAAACTCATAGTCAAAATCAAACTTAATCAAAAATCATGTTTCAAATTTTAATATTCATCAGAACAACCTCCTGAGCATACTTTTCTAAAGAACCCAAGCCTAATTCCAGCCCTATCACAAAGTGGTCACTATTCATCCCAATAACAATTTCACAAATCAAACGGTAAAACTTGAGTTTCTTACCTCTAAAACGACAGGAAAGGCTAGAGAACAGCTTTTCCAAGCTTGAGCGTCCTTAAAACGCCTTCTTTTCTCCTCAGAATCAAACTTTGTGAATTTCCCTAGAGAACTGGATCTCTTTGTTTGATGGTTTTCAGAGAAAAGTGATGATGGAATCTAGCTCATTGAGTAGTTCCTTTCAACTTTCGTGTTGGGTGTGAAAGGTTTTGGTCAACGGTTGAGTGTTTAAGAAGCTTCTCTAGTTCATCAATGGCAGAAGCAGAGAAAAGGAAGAAAGGAAAGAGAGAGAACGGCTAAAGGAAAGAGAGAGAAGCCTATTATAATTGCCAAAAGATCCAAGCGAAGTCCATCTAACTGCAGTTAAACGTATATTCAAATATCTAAATTGAACTCCTAACCTTGGTATTATGTTCAAAAGAAGAGAAAGTTTCAGACTCACAAGCTATGCAAACTATGTTGGTGATAAAGTCAAAAGAAAAAGCACAAGTGGAAGCTGTTACTTTATAGGTGGCAACTTCGTAACTTGGATATGTAAGAAGTAGGGCTCATTTGCATTGTCCACTGCTGCAGCATAATACATGTTAGTAGCAAGCTATTGCACTCAACTTCTATAGATAAAAAAAAAAAAAAACTAGCTTGAAGACTACAATGTCTATAAGAGTAAAATTCCTATCTTTTGTGATAATAAATCTACTATAAGTCTTTCAAAAAATCCAACATTGCAATTGATAAAGGTCAAATTTACTAGATTTTCATATGCATTTTGTGACGTTTATTTGGCATTTTAGCTAACTTTAGGCCCTGTTTTGAATCAAATTAGCTTTAAATTCAATTTTTACTGTCTTAGGTAGAATTTTATGTTTTAGTTATTTTTAATGAATTTTTGATAGTTATTCAACAAAAACAGGTAATTCTGGCCAGAGCACCAGAGGCCCAAAATCAGCAGAAAGTTATGGAAGAAGAAATTGCAAAAATTGAAGATAAAAGCTAGGAAAACCAAGACCAGCATATTTTTCAAGGATAAATCAATTGAAGAAGATAATTACTTGAATTAATTAGAGATATAATCTATTTGTAATTTCTTGTGATTATCTCCTTAATTAAATCTAGCTAGTATTCTATATATAAGAAGCTAGGCATTCATTGTAAAGGCGTAGAAGTCCCGAGTAATTCTTATAATTATATTTTAGACTTCCACCTACTAGAAGCTTCCATTATTCAATTAGACACTTTAGGTTTAATTACATTGTTTATATGAGTGCAAATTCCCTCCACCTAGGAGAGGAAAGGATGAACCATGTTTGCTTTAATTTTATGAATTCAATAATTCATCTTGAGTTCTTTATTTGTTTTTTGTACTTAATGCTTTTATTTGATTTGCCATCTTATAGATGAATTCAGGAATTGACTTTCGCTTTGTTGAGCCTTGTTGAAACCTGAACATTAATCAAGTACTAAATTGGAATTATCTCTAGGGATAGAATAATATTGGTTAAGCATCGCTAATTATTGACCATTAATGTTGATTGCTTGTGTCGGTATGTCCAAGGGATTTGGTATCGGGAAAGTAGTTTAAAATCTACGACCATGTAGGAGTTGGAGTATAATACATTAGTGAATTAGGGATAAGCAAGAGAGATGGGTAGAGAGTTGTGAAGTTATAGTGGATTGAGCGAATTTCAAGTCCAAACCTAGACATTCATTCATCAAGATTGTTGTCACCATCCAAGTCTAGTATTTTTAATTATTTTATTGTCATTTAATTTTTATTGCAATTTATTTATGTTATTTATTTCATGACAATCACAAAAAAAAAAAAATACAAAAACCTAGTTCTTAGTTAAATAATCACATGAAATTCCTCATTTATTCCTTCAGGAGACGACCAGGACGATAGTCCAGCTACTAAAATTATGATTGGGTTACGCTTGGCCTATAATTTGAATCTAACGTTAAATAAAACCCTAAAAACATCTGTCAATAACGGGAAACAAGAATCACCATCAACAATGGTCATATTATCAATGCTAAAGATCTTTCTACATTCATAAACCTCTATATATAAAGATGACATCGAGGACTCGAAGAAAATTGAAGATCAAGTACAAAAAAGTGATTAAGATGCACATTCAAAAAATAAACAAAAGAACATTGTTTTCAAGAAAAACACTGAGCTTAGAAATTATATCCTTTGTATTTATAGAGCTTTGTTTTGGGATTAAAATCTTCATTGTAAACACACTTTGTGAGTGTTAAAAGGAATATTTGATTCTATATCTAACTTTTGTTTGTGAAAGCCAGGAGTAGCTTAGTGACTAAATAATACTTAGGTGTTCTTAGATTCATGGGAAATCTAAGGGTTGTGCCAATAGTGACCTTAAGAATACTTGTAAGTTAGAAGTAGTAGAAAAGAATACTTGTTGTAATCAAGATTGATTAGTGGAATCCTCTTTTGGTTTGTAAAGGAGAACTAGATGTAGCTTGTAACATCATCACTAATTGTTGACTTCTCAGCAACTCTTACACTATGACACTTCACTCAACTTCTCGTTGGTCAGAATCCTTCATAGGTAGCCCTTTTTGAGACCTCAATGAAAATAATAGGAATACTTCATAACAACCAAGAGGGGGGCCGGTGAATTGGTTGAACTTTGGTATTTTAAAATCAAATTCAAATCAGAGTTTTCAGGATCTTTATCACTTTTAAAACCAAGAAACCTTTTACTCAATCAAATAGTTCAGTCCAAGAATTCAATAGATCAAAACAAACCTTGTTGAACAATGAATGTAATTCAAAGAATTAACAATAATAAAGATGATGAGATAAGAGATCTAGAAACAAGAACACAAACAATTTATACTGGTTCACTTCAAATCATGAAGCTACATCCAGTTTCTTCCAACCAACACTAGGTTAGAGTTCCACTATTGTAAAAATATTCTTACAAGCTTTTACAAGAATCTCCCCTTTATCAACCCTAGACAAAGAACAAAAATCTAAAACCCTATTAGAAATCTAAGGAGAAAGATCCAGAGAACACTACTCTAATCTTTAAGCCAGAGAACTCTTCTCTAGTCCCAAGCTTTAAGAATCAAAATTACAATAGCCAATACAGCACAAATTTGTAAACAAGATTACAATCAATCAATTAAGGAAAGAATACACCTGATGATCCAGTGAATGATATGCACATGAATGAACAAACCAGTTGAAATACGAATTTAATCTCAGAACATCTCCTTCCTTAACTTTTGAAAGAAACTTCTTGCTTGAAAGAATCACTCATAAACCCATAAGTGTTTTAGTGAAAGCAGGAACTCATAGAACCTAGAAAAATCTCTTATAACGTGTTTAGAAAACTTATGTGAGCTCAGAATATGAAATGATCAAGTTACAAAACAAGCTGAGCCAAGGTTCTATTTATAACAAACTTTTGTAACTGTCAGTAATCGATTAAACGCACCAAATAATCAATTATTCCACTCATGTAATCAATTAAATTAACCTTGTAATCGATTAAAGTGTTCTACAAGAATCTGGACATGTGCAACGAACCAAATAGTCAATTATTCTGCCTTGTAATCTATTAAGACAGAAAGCTTCATAAACTTGAAATACATTGTGTAATCGATTACTGATTCTTGTAATCGATTAAACCAGAAAGCTTTAGAAATCATATTGAACTATGTAATCGATTACTATTTTTGGTAATCGATTAATGCAGCAAATCTTATATGCATTAACACAAAGTGTAATTGATTACTGAATTTGGTAATCGATTATGATAGGAAGATGGCTTTTTCAGTTTAGCCTGTGTAATCGATTACTGCTCTTTGGTAATCGATTATTCCAGAGAGACTTAAACTCATGTGTAGCTATATGATCGATTACTACTTGGTGGTAATCGATTAATGTGTTCATCAAGGCAGTTTATATGTAAACGAAGGTCAAATAATCGATTAATCCGATAGGTAATAGATTACATTGTTCTTAAAAACTTTTCCCAAGTAAACCAAGAACAAAATAATCGATTATATCGTCAATGTAATCGATTAAACCAGTACAAAATTCATTTTTCCAAAACCTTTGAATTCACATGAAAACATTTAGTTAAATGTTTAAAAGCTAGGTGGATTTTCATGAAAAGATACTTAGTTAGATGAATGAATGAATGAATGCACGGATCAATTAGATGGCTTTCCTTTTACATAAAATTCCAAGTCTTCAAGCATGTTTGAAGCTCAAAACAAATCTTGGCAAAGACTTCCAATCTTCATGTAGCTTCCCAAGATATGTAGGCTCTTTTAGCTTTCCCTTCCTTCCTTATCTTGTTCTCTCCTTGTTGTTTCTTCAAGTAGATTGAGCACTCAGATTTGATGTGGCCAGGTTTACCACATTCAAAGCATGTAAAATTGTTGTCAATCTTCTTGTTGATGTTGCTGTTGTTGCTATTGTTGTTCTTGCTGGCTTCAGTGAACCTCTTGTTCTTATTTTTCCTTAGGAACTTGCTAAACTTTTTGACAACCAAGTTCATGTTGTCTTCTTCATCCTCATCACTTGTTTCCTTTTCTTTTTCAGCTTTTGAAGTTGCAGCTTTCAAAGCAATGCTTCTATTTTTCTTTTTTGCATCTTCAATACATCTTAGTTGAGACATTTCAACCTCATATTTAAGTAGTTTACCAAACAGTAAGCCATGGACATCTTTGATAGATCCTTGGATTCCTTGATTGCTGTCACCTTTGGTTGCCAAGGCCTTGTTAGACACTTCAAGATCTTTATGTTTAATTCTTCTCTATCAAAGATCTTCCCAAGACCCAATAGATGGTTAACAATATGAGTGAATCTGGTCTACAGTTGAGAAATGCTTTCATTGGTGTTCATTTTGAACATCTCATACTTATGGATCAAAGTATGCTTCCTTGATCTCCTAACTTCCTCAGTTCCTTCATGAGTAATTTCCAGCATCTCCCACATTTCCTTTGCACTCTTACATCTTACTGTCCTGAAAAACTCATCAAAGGAAAGTGCAGAGGTGATCATATTTTTGGCTTTGAAATCATATTGTGCATCCTTTTGTTCAGCTTCAGTCATCTCATCCCATTCTTTGGGAATCAATTCATTTACAACAATTTTCTTTGGAATGAAAGAACCTTTTTCTATAGCATTCTAAGCACCTGGGTCATTTGATTGAATAAAGATTTTCATTCTATTTTCCAAAAACTGAAATGTTCCCCTTCAAACATGGGAGATCTGTTTAAAGAAGCACCTTCCTTGAAGGTTATTTGTGAGGTATTCATTTTTCTTTTTGAAGAAAAACCAGTGATCTTGAATAACTTTCAAGAACCAGCTCTTGATGCCAATTGAAAATAATAGGAATACTTCACAACGACCAAGAAGGGGGGTGAATTGGTTGAACCTTGGTATTTTAAAATCAAATTCAAATCAGAGTTTTCAGGATCTTTATCACTTTTAAAACTAAGAAACCTTTTACTCAATCAAATAGCTCAGTCCAAGAATTCAATAGATCAAAACAAACCTTGTTAAACAATGAATGTGATTCAAAGAATTCACAATAATGAATATGATGAGATAAGAGATATAGAAATAAGAACATAAATAATTTATACTGGTTCACTTCAAATCATGAAGCTACATCCAGTTTTTTCCAACCAACACTAGGTTAGAATTCCACTATTATACAAATATTCTTACAAGCTTTTACAAGAATCTCCCCTTTATCAACCCTAGATAAAGAACAGAAATCTAATGCAGCAAATCTTATATGCATTAACACAAAGTGTAATCAATTACTGAATTTGGTAATCGATTATGACAGGAAGATGGCTTTTTATAGTTTAGCCTGTGTAATCGATTATTGCTCTTTGGTAATCGATTCTTCCAGAGAGACTTAAACTCATGTATAGCTATGTAATCGATTACTACTTGTTGGTAACCGATTAATGTGTTCATCAAGGCAGTTTATATGTAAACGAAGGTCAAATAATCGATTAATCCGATAGGTAATCGATTACATTGTTCTTAAAAACTTTTCCCAAGTAAACCAAGAACAAAATAATTGATTATATCGTCAATGTAATCGATTAAACCAGTACAAAATTCATTTTTCCAAAACCTTTGAATTCACATGAAAACATTTAGTTAAATGTTTAAAAGCTTAGGTGGATTTTCATGAAAAGATACTTAGTTAGATGAATGAATGAGTGAATGCATGAATCAATCAGATGGCTTTCCTTTTACATAAAATTCCAAGCCTTCAAGCATGTTTGAAGCTCAAAACAAATCTTGGCAAAGACTTCCAATCTTCATGTAGCTTCACTTGGAATCAACACTCAAACATCTGCTTTGAAGGCTTCCTTGATCATTGACTGTCCCCACAAACCAACACGACACTTTTTAGCATGCTTTGTCCATACACAGGTTTTCCAGGAAAACTTCCCAGAAGGTCACGCATCCCATACTTGCTCCAAGTCAAGCATGCTTGACTGTGGAGTTCTTAAGTGATAGGTTACCGAAAATTAGATGCATCTTCAAATGGTATCAAAGGAAACCTCTCTCCTAATACGGTGTGGTTTGAGGACGAACGAGGCAGAAGCTTGTGGGCATGTAACACCCTGACGATTCACATCAAAAAGAAAGAGATACATAGGTTGTGTAGGCATAGGACTATAAAATTGACTATCAATTAAAAAAATTACCTGGTACTACATATACAACCAAGATGCATCTACTTTTTGATAGCCTATCACTTAAGAACTCCATAGTTAAGCGTGCTTAGCTTGGAATAGTTATGGGATGGGTGACCTTCTGAGAAGTTTCTGAAAAAGCATGTGAGGACAAAGCATGCTAAAAAGTCTCATGTTGATTTGAGGGGACAGTTAATGCTCTTGAGAGCAGTCGAGGTCTCAGAAAGGCTACCTAGAAAGGGTTCTGACCATTGAAAAAAATGAGTGAATTGCCACCGTGTGAAGTGTCATAGAGTGCGAGCTTCCGAGAAGTAAAAAATTAGAGGTGTTGCAAATGGTATCAAAGCAAACCTTTTTCCCAATATGGTGTGGTTTGAGGACAAACCAAACAGAAGCTGGTAGGCATGAGGACAAACCAAACAGAAGCTGGTAGGCATGTAACACCCAAACGAATCACATTGAAAAGAGAGGGATTCTAAAGTTGTGCATGTGTGGGACAGTACAGTTGAGGATGACTTAAAGAAATTAATTGGTACTACCTATACCAACAAGATGCATTTTTTTTCGATAGCCTATGACTTAATAACTCCAAAATTAAGCGTGCTTGACTTGGAGCAATTATGTGATGGGTGACCTTCTAGGAATGTTTCCCAGAAAGTGTGTGAGTAAGGACAAAACATGTTGAAAACTATCGTGTTGGTTTGTAGGGACAACCAATGATCCTTGAAGTCATCGAAGCATATTGTTAAAGTCTCAAAAAGAGCTACCTTCATAAGGATCGGGTCGGTGGAGGGTTCTGACCAACGAGGAGTTGCGTGAAGTGCCACCATGTGAAGTGTTGTAATTGAGAGCCACCGAGAAGTTGACAATTAGGGGTGATGTTACACAATATTTCAATCTTGTCCAAAAAATTTCTCATGTTACTGTAGTTAAAAGGATTTTAAGATGTCTTGTTAGAACTACTAATCATGGCCAATGGGGTGAGAAAAAGTCTGAGTTTGATCTTGCAGGATATTGTGATGTTGATTTTGCTGGTGATAAAGTAGAATGGAAGAGCCCAAGTTGTGCCTATCAATTCCTTGGAAAATCACTGGTATCAAATGTTGGATTATTCATTGGAGCATACAAAAAATTCCATTTGGGGTGACAACGCAAGTGCTATTAATCTATCAAATAATCTAATCCAACATTCAAGGTCAAAGCACATAGATATCAAACACCACTTCATCAGAGATCATGTTCAGAAAGGGAATATTGAGTTGAAATTCATTGAAACCAAGCTTTAATTCATTGACATTCTCACTAAACCTTGACTGAAGACAGCTTCAAGTTTCTCAAATCCTTAATTAATGTCAAGAGTTTGTCTGATCTTTAGCTAAAGCATGAAATTATGCATAGTTATTTTGTTTTGATTGAAAAAATGCCTAGATATTTGATCTATTAAGCTTGCCTTGATGATTGTGTTTTCTGGTTAACCAATTTTTGGATAATTGTCGTCTAATGGTCCAAATGCATTAATGGCAAAAGGTATCCGTTGAAGCTCAATGACTATTTTGGATAATTGTCGTCTAACGGTTTTCTATTTTTACCTTTCTCTCTCCCTTACTCTATTATATATTGAGTTGTTGTGAAAAATTATTTTGACCTTCATTTTCTCTCTCTTTCTCTCTCTCATTTTCACTTTCCTCCTATCTGTTAGAGTCAGGGGGAGCTCTAGAGGATCAAGAAGTTGAGTCTCAAGTCTACAAAGTGTTTAGGCTTTTTTACATGCCAAATAAATTTGATTGGTAGTTGTAAATTGAGTATGAGATGAAACTTCCTATGATCCATTGCATAAAGCTCATACATGGTTTTTGCATTCATGTTTTCATAAAAGTATAAGGCTCGTGAAAAAGCTTTTCTGAAACAAATGGTTTTCATGATTGCATAAAAGCCAAAGTGTTCGAAGTTTAAGGTTTTGGAAAAACGATTTTCCTCTGCTTTAATCGATTACCAACTTATGGTAATCTATTACTTAAGCTTTCAAGAACACTTTAATTGATTACACTTCCCAAAGTCATAGAAAAGTCTTCCTGTGATAATCGATTATGATTTGTGGTAATCGATTACTGGGCGCGTATTTGAAAACTTAGACTGCCTATGATAATCAATTACTATGTTCATAAATCTTTTCCAGAAAGCTCAATAACACTTTAATCAATTAAATGTGTTAACAGTTGATTACATAAAAGTATTTAATCGATTACATTAACATTTTAATCAATTACTGACAGTTATAAATTGATTTCTATAAATAGTTGTTAGGTGTTTAATTTGGAAAATCAGTGAAATTACAAAGTACATTCATTAGGTTTCTGAGAAAGAAAAGGTTTTAAGTTCCAAACTCTGTCAAGTCCCTCAAATCCTCAAGTTTCAAATATTTCAAAGGAGGATTTCTTCTTGGACAAGCTTTCAAAAGAAGTTGTAGAAAGAAAGTTTTGAAGTAACATCTTCCATTTTCTTAATTCCAGTCTTGTAAATCATTTGCATTAATCATTTACTGGATCATAGGTGGTTTCTTTCTTTACACTTTGTTGTGTATTCTTTTGAGATTCTTTTTGTATTAATAACATAGGATTTCTTAAAGCTTTACTAGGATAGGTTTTCCTAAGGGTAAGAGTAGAGGTGGGTGATCTCTATGTCTTGATCACAAAGATTCTAAGAGTGTTAGAAGTCTTGTTCTTAATCTATGTGTGATTAAGAGTGGTTGTGTAAAAAGCTTGTAAGAACATTTTGTTATTAGTAGAACTCTAACCTTTGTGGTTGGAAGAACTTGATGTAACTTCTCAAGGGTAAGAAGTGAACCAGTATAATTCCCTGTGTTGAATACTTTTTTCTAATCTGTTCTTGCTGTTATAATTGATCATTCTTTGGTGCTACATTTCTTATTCAACAATTGAAAGTTTTGTGATTGCATTCTTGAGCTAAGTAGTTTGATTGGTTGGTGCTTTCTTGGTTCATTTGTAATACGATCTTGATAACTCTGATTCTTTAAAGATTTTTTAAAGACCAAGCTTAAATCAATTCGCCCCCCTCTTGGTTATTGTGTGTTGTTCATATTGTTTTCACTATCCAACTTTTTCCACTCTTTCTTGCATCCTTAAACTTTTTATGAGAAAATGGGTAGAACGAAAACTGTTGCAATAAAAATTCCTTCAAACTTATCCACCTATGATAATGAAACTTCTCACCTCCCTCTCGCAAAACCCAAGACAAAGGTAAGGGAAAGGTTATTTTCATCTCTTATAAGTCAAATTCTGAAATGACTATCACATTCCCTCATGCAAAAGGTATTGTGATTAGGTCCCTAAGAGAAAAGGCTCTATGAAGGCTGAGAAGTCTGGAAAGAAGAGGCAAAGAGCTGAGTATGAAACCCATACTATGCTTCAACACAAGAAGCTTTAAGAAAAGTTTAATGTTGAATGGGTCAATGAGAAGTGGTAAATGGAAGGTACATTAATCTTTTGGAGATCAAAGAATATGGTTGGGACATTCTTTGTTCTATAAAGAAGCAAAAATAGACTAGTTTCTTGGAAGTCCATGAACCAGTCTATCCTCAATTGATTAGACCATTCTTTTCTGCAGCAAAATTGGACCATGACAACTTTACCTGAAGGCTACCATAAGATTATGATCTTAGAACACCTTTTGGCAGACATTCTGAGGGTTCTTGAGGACAACTCATGGATTTATAAAGACTGGCTTAAGGCCAAGAGGCTTATAAAGACAAAAGTACAGAGGAAGTTTTTGGCAAACAAGAGAGATGATTTCAAGTCCAAGTCTTTGAAATCTTTTGGAAGGATTATCAATTGGATGTGCATCCACTTTGAGTTGCCCAGAGCTGGAATCTTTCAAGAAGTAAATGACTATGATCTTCTATTCATTTATTGTTTGTGGATGAAGATACCCATCAGTTTGCCTCACCTGATCATTAATCACATGATCAAGGCAACCAAACCCATAAAATTCACTTCTAGTGTTCCTTATGGAATGCTAATACTCTTGTATTAAAGTATTTTGGAGTCTTCCTACAAGGTGAACTTATTGATGATGATGTTTTATCTTGGGCTGCCAAGAATTTCATTGCTATGATGCCAACTCTATAACCTGTTATGGAGAAAGATTGCACGTGTTCTGATAAAGAAGATAATTAGAACAAGAGAAGAAAAAGAAGAAACAAAAAAGGAACAAGATGGAGAAAATGAAGATGAAGTAGAAGGAAAAGGAAGAAAAACAAAAGATAACCAGAGGCTCTTGTTGATTTTATCAGAAGTAGCAATAAAATGAAAGTAAGGGCTAAGAGAAGCCCTCAAATCAAGGACTAGGTGGAAGAAGAGAATGAATCTTTTGAGGAAAAGCTCATTTCTTCACCTATTCCTAAAATCCATGGGTCAGAGAAGGAGATCTCTGGACAGAAATCTGAGTAGAAAAAGTAGGTGCTCAGAATAATACTGAAGAAAGTAACTCTAGCTAGTTCAAAATAAGGAAACCAAGGAGGACCTCTCTTAAAAAGAGGCTTGGGTGTGTGTGAAATACAATGAATAGTGTGTTAGTCAAAATATAAAACTTTTTTTTTTTTTGAAATGGATGATGTTATAATAAACAAGTTGATAAAAACCCTCGTCTAGTGACTAAGTGTAACGACCCGTATGCATCCGGTTCATTAACATTGATTTACGGTTAAGCGAAGCAATTATCACAGATACTTACAATAGAAGCAGTAAACAAAATGACTTCATCATACGTCATTAACAACATCAACTACACATCATATATAGTGAATTCTCATAATATACAAAGTATATTTATCAAAATTGTACATGTTTCTCTTAGGTACAAAACATAGGCATAAAACAAAAATAGAGCCAACATACTCTTCACTCTATGCCTAGGGTTCCCTCAGAACCATATCCCTCTACTCGGGCCTCTTGCCCTGGGATCTATCAGCCGCTCCCTGAGCATCACCTGCAAAAACATGATCCCTAACAGGGGTGAGATAACAATCTCAGTAAACTCAGGGTCCTTGAAGGTCTTTCCTCCCCCTGGTTCACTTCCATGGCATATAATATCAAAATTGGCATCACACACAATCCAGCCATCACGACTCCCATAAAACATATCACATGTATATCATAACACAGGTGTAACAATATAATAGATATGCACATATTACATGTTCTGAAAGAGATCATCCACCCAGTGGTACAATCCTCTAGGACTCCATCCAATGCCTAAGGAAGATCATCTGAATAGGTACATTCCCTTAGGACTTAATTCAATGCCTAAGGAAGATCATTTGAACAGGTACATTCCCTTAGGAGCTCATTGGATAGCTATGGCAATTCCGAGGGAAGATCATCTGTGACAGGTACATTTCCAACGGAAATCCATAGTACTCTATTCTACTGGCCAGAGAAAACTCATCAATCAACAACACATCATCACAGTGTATATCATATACATGTTCTCAATAAAACAGTAACACACAATTTCAATACACATGACATACAATAACTATCACCCCCTCGGGTGTGGTGGAACACAAGCAAGGGAAACACTCCCAAGAACAAAGAGCTTACCTGCTCTCAGCGCTACACCGACTCTCCCGGCTTTGTGGTCACAACCACAAGCAATATCACTATCACGCCCTACACAAGGCATAAAACAATCAATCAATAACGGTCCTCAACCGTTAGAATGAAAGGAAACGCTATTCCTTTCCATTAAAACTCACTGTTTTCTATCTTAGGGTTAACAGAGCTAACCACCTTATAGGTGATTCACAAACCCTCAACAGGATCTATCTTGGTCCAACCAAGAGCTTAGAGTCCCCCCTAGACTCTGCATAAGTTCAATTCAAAGCATTCTGTTGCTTAACCATTCTATATTTCAAGGATAAACAAGTTGCTCAAAACAATAAATCTAACATGTTTTCACCGTTTATTAAGCCTCCTGAGCAACTAGTGTAACAGCACCTAAGCTCATATTGTAACACCCCAAAATTCCATAACTATAGTTCAATAGATATTTATAAAAGTCTTAAGTTAGGAAAAATCTGATTATGTGGATGAAATATCAATTAAGACATTACGGAAATGTTTGCAAAAAAATCACCATATTGCCCTTACCGTAAATTTGAAATGACAAAAATGCCCTTGAGGGTAAAAGGACGATAACGTCCTTGGATATTTTAAGAATTACAAAAATACCCCTAGATATTTTAGAAAGATATTTTAAGTTGAAAACTTACATAAATACCCTTGGATATTTTGAAAATGACAAGGATACCCTTAGATATTTTGGAAGATATTTCTATGATGGAAATACAGAGATGGAAATACCGAATACTCTTAGATAGCAGATTATCAAAATAGTTGTGACAGGAAACCATAAGTGGAATTAGGTTTTTCTTAAGCATCCAATGGGATAAAAGGAAGAAAAACTTATGTTCCCATTCTTAGGTGTGAAGAGCACGTGTAGAACCATGAAGAGAATATTCATGAAAACCACTAATAAAAGTGAAGCCATATGATGAATACAAGTGTTAGAACACTTGTAAGGCACATGATGAAGATTTTCCCTCTACATTTATGTGAAGCTTGGAAAATAATGGTGAAGCTTCATGATTTTTCCAACTCAAAGGGACACGTGGAAGGAGATTAAGAGAAGGTTTCATGAAATGGACAAGTATTAAGACACTTGTATATTGTAGATTTAGTTTAAGTAAATTTTTCTTAAAAAGCAAAAATCTTATCTGGTTTCCATTGAACACATGGACAGTTCTTGACATTATTTCAACAATCCCAACGATCAAAAGTTATATATGTGAGATAGCAGTATACCTTTAAAATTTTAAGGAGATCCAACGATTAACAAATCCAGAATAAATATTTTACTAAAACGGGTTTTTGGGATAAACTCAAGAATGAAGAATGAAGAAAAGCACCATTTTTCCCCTAATCCTAGTTTTTCCACGTGCACATACAAGAAGAAGGGAGAACTTTCAAGAATGGGACACTCGTATGGAGGAAAAACAAGGATCATTGTGATTGGAACATGTGGAAAGTTAGCCATAATGACTTAGGAGATATTTTTGTAATAAAAGCTTTTTAAATCAATTGTCCAATCCTATATGAAGGGGGGAATGAACCAAAAAACACCAAATCCTTCTCCAAGAGGATGTGCACGTGAAATCCCTCTTCCATATCTCTTCCATCTTTTCATTTCCAAGCCTAAATCAAGAAACTCCACCATATTGAAGCAACACGAAAGCTAGGAGAAGCTATGCAAGCTTTTAGGAAGAAGTTTATCAAGTTTTGATAGGAAAGCAAGGTATGGGGAAGCTTTATGATAAATATGGTTTAGATATTAATTATGCTAATATTCTCATTTATTTCCATTAAGAATTAAGCTTTGCTTACCATATGTTCTATGAAATGCTTCAAAGAGATAAAAGCTTGTATAATGAATGATTATTTGAATAAGTAACTTGAAATTAGCTTAAGAAATAATTGTTAGAATAAATAAATTGAATCTAGTTTAATAAGTGAATGATTAAGTGATTTAAATCTCTATTTATTATGACTATATTTAAAGAAATAGTTGATTTGATGTTTTACTAAAGTTTGTGTGTTATATATTGTTACTTATTGGATGTTTTACTAAAGTTTGTGTGTTGTATATTGTTGAAAGTGTTCTATAAATCCTTGAGCATGTCTACTAAATTTCATGATAAAATTATGATGAAAACATATCTCTTATATTGAATTTATGAAGATGGATGTTGAAAGTGTACAGTTTAAAGTTTATGAGAATATGAGATATGAATTGATGATGAAGAGTAAATAAGAGATAAGAAGAAATTCATTCATGCATGTTTCATATGCATATGCCTGGCGGGGGCTAGTCCGTGTTATTTACCTCAGAGAGAGGTATTGTAACGCCTCCTTTTACTCTCTCGTATTCAATTGATTTTAAATGAAATCTCGTTTCCACTTTGTATTAGAAGTATCTTAGTTATAAATTTCATAAAAAATTTCTTTCTTCTTGCTTCGATTTAATTTATTTGTAACATAAACGATTCTCCCTCACCATGGTTTATTTATAATAATAAAGTACAGTCCATGATGCAATGCAATCCAAATACAGTATCCAAGATAATATACAAACGATCTAACACAATTACATGTCACAAAAAATTACAAATTACAACAAACTTCTTCATCATCCTTCTTCAAAAACATCTACGACTTTTGCTTTCTTGTTCCTCTGCTCGCCCAAATAAATTGGGGTCATCACAGGTGTCAACCACCGACACAAAATAGGGTAAGTTTATGACAAACACAGTTTGAATAAAACATTCATAAAGAATATATACGCAGATGGTTATCATAATATTTATAAAATAACAACCACGGATGATTTTCCCACAGATTAATTTACACCATCTACGCAGCACACAAATTAAGTCATATCATCTATTTAACACACAACGTACTCATCATATGATGCATATAATGCATGCTCATCTTCTTTATATGATGCATGACTGAGATCTCAGGTTCTCAACATCTCATTATCAGTGGCCACAGTCAAGATAGCCCCATCCCAGTGGCACACCTATC
>PYAF01003908.1:546139-559552 GCA_007407185.1 Glycine tomentella | reverse complement strand
AAACCGTATTTGAAATAACTTAAACAACTACGGTCCTTATTTCAACCGACTTCAAAATAATTAAACAAATACGATTTTATAATAACCGTGTTTGAATAGTTGGCTTTATTTACCAAAATGCCACCGTACTCATTTCAACTACGGTTCTTAGACAACCGACTTCGAAAACGCGTCGTAAAAGCCAGATTTTCTAGTAGTGAGGGTCCCATATTTGAAATTTAACATTTTATTATTTAAATCTTTTGGTTGAGTTCCAATCTGCTAATTTTCTCTCTAATTAAATTTCTCAGGCTGCTGGTCTCAAATTTAAAGCTTAAAAGGAGAGGAATTTGGGAGAAACAAGTGAGACATTATTCCAAATAGAAAAACAATCAACACAAGTTGAATAAAGGAACATATTGTCTTGTGGGTATGCATAACTATGAAGAAATTTACACACAATTCAGCATCATTGGCATAGTTCCATGGCGCAACTATGGAGTAAACCACCAATTATAGTTTGATGCATTTTGTAATAATCAATCAACAAAATTGATACATGAATACATGATAGAAAAACTTCGCCTGTATCCATGAATAGCATGGTAGCAATATTTTTCTTCTAAGAAGCAAATTGTTAATTTGAGCTTGCTGCTGTCAGTGCATTGCTCTGCTCCTGTCACTTGAGCACAATGTTTGACTTGATAATGCTTATTTTGCACGTCCTTTTGATATTTGATTTTACAGTTATGTGACTAATGCTAAGCAACTGTACACCAATTTAGGCCATGATCTCAACACAGATGGATACCAATCCACAAAGTATTTCATGTTTACAAATCAGTAGCGGATTGCAATTGGAACTCGTGACAATTGGAACTATCTCATGTTACCATGAACCATGATCACTGAGTATATGAACCAAACTATGTAACTTTGTTGATAGTAATCTTCACTAAAGTATGGTTGTGCACTCCATGGCTATAACATCAAAATTTATATTTAGGTTTAGCATCTCTATGCGCAAGGCACTTATAAACATGTTAATCAGTGTTAGAAGTAAAAGAAATGTCAATTTATTAACGGTTACAATAATTGATCAACAGAACAGGAATAGAAAATATCAAACTAAATTCTTACATTTGTACCATAAACAATATTTAACACACCATTAAGTAAACCAGACTCAATTGCTAACTCTATCACCATCACATTTGAAATTTGAGATGAGATATTACGCCTTGTAGCTTCCCTCAAACGTCAAGTAGGTCCACTCCTCAACGGCACTGGCCAAATACACAAAGTCAAGTTTGGAGAACCCACCATGTCTTTGGATTGGTGTTGGATGTATCCGATCCACGTTAATATCAACGCTAAAAACTGTTGATTCTGCGCCTTTTCATAGACTGGACGTGGAAATTTAGTTATACGTCCATTACCAAAGCTAATGAAACTATGCACTCAAAGCCATTCCCAGCAACTGCCAAAAAATATAAAAACACAGGAATAAGAGTTAGCACAAGGGATCTTGTAACCACCATTTTGAGCATACCCTGACTCTTAATTACATTAACAAGTTACTTACGCAATTTTATGTGCCAAAGAAAAAGAACAATTAGACATTAAGGCTTCTGGAAAGAGTTTATCAACAGGATTATGTGCATGTTTGGAAATCAGGTAGAAAAGTATGTTTGAGGCAAAAATACTCTTGCAAATGGATCAGGACCCTTACTTTTCTTTTCATTTTGCAAAAGGATTACATTTAAATGTGGCCTGCAGCAATTTCAACTGCAAATATTGGATAGGTAAAGAGAGAAGAGGAAAAAAAATCATGAGATAAAAAGAAAATATGATTTCATGAAAATTTAGAAAAATAACACTTATGAATAATATGATTCATTCGCTTTCTTATCAGTCATTAATCCTCAACTTTTTCTTATTTCTTTTTGGCCAAGCTTAATTATTAGGATATTAAATGCGTGTTTACTTTAAGGCAAAAATCTTTTATTAGCTTCAATCTCGCAAGTCAAATACGGAGAAGAAGCGTAGTAGTGTGTTAGGTTGTGGAATGTACTTATATGAAGAAATAAGTTAGTTTAGGTTTATTTTCTGTACTTTAAATGATTAAAAAAACATTATGAGACTTCTTTATTCCCATGTGTACAAATGTTTTTGGACTTTGATTCAGCTAACCATAAAATGTGTTTTCTTTTTAATTTTTTTTATAACTTTTAGATGATAAAAGTAATTTTTATGATTTATTAAGAAAAAAACAATTGGATTAGGTTTATGGAGTGGGATTGCAAAGTAATACTTTATTGTTAGAAAAAATAATAAAGATTTATGATTTCTATTTATCAATACAGGGACAATGTTTACGACAAAAATTCACATAGTTGTCCCGTAATGTATCCATCATGGCATAAAGTATCCTCAAACTCTGCATGCTATCAAACAAAATATCTTGTATTATCTTTGCTTTTGTTCAGCAATAGAGGGGCTTCAGAAGAAGGCGATGAGATAATGCTATAGGTTCCATAATTTTCGAAAGCCATTGTTTCCTCTTAAGCCTTCAGAAGAAGGCGAGGAGATAATGATATAAAATCTGTTTGGATGTAAATTTCTCTAAAAATATTTTAGAAGAAAAAAGTAAGAAAAAAAAGATGAAATAAGGTTTTCCATAAATTAAAATGAGTTTTTCATCAGCTCATTTGTAGATATCATCTCATCTTTTAGAAAAACTATATTAATGAGTTTCTAAAAATTAACTAATAGAGAACTTGATTTTTCTTATGGAAAATTTTGTCTCATTTTTTTCTTATTTTCTTTTTTTAGAAGTACTTTTAAAGCAACTTATCCACACAGACCCATATAACATCTCCCAAAAATACAATCCCCATGGCAAGTGCAATGAGAATCCCTAAAGGACTGAATATAGCAACATATACAGGCCCCTTCTTTCGACACGCCCATACATACATCACCTACAAAAGCCACAAAATAACTATATAGAATCATAAAATAAGGTCACAAGTTTTAATTGTACAAAAATATTCACAAGGTCACAAGTTCCAGTTGTACAAACTTATATACTTACTATAAAATGTGCACACCAACTCCATATCAAGTTTAAGTATCCATGCCTTAGGATTTTCTTCTGCAATGAAAGCGACTATGAAAGATAGGATAACAGAGAAACTGGTACTAATGATTATCAACATTAGCTCCTCAGGGTAGTCTTTGATAGTCCATGTCTGCATAATGTATAAAAAGACGACTATTTTTATTATGTGAGGACAAAGTGCCACACTACAGAAACAAAATATCATTTAATTATATATTAAGAGAAAAAAGGATTTAGTTAACTTATATAATCTTTTTCTAATAAAAATTAAATTATTATTTAATGTAAATATTATAAGTTTATGCTGACTGATATTGAGAATGGTAATTGTTTCAAATTGATTTTCATCAAAAAAAGATTTATCAAGAGCTCGACACAAAGAGAGGTAGAGGTCGACCGAAACTTACATGGGAAAGGGTAGTTAAACAAGATCTAATGGAGTGAAATATAGATTGGCGGATAATATGTTTTAGAACGGAGTGGAGAAAAACTATAAGCTTGGTGGAGGGTTAAACTCATTAATAGTTTTATATTCCAGTCGTTTCCTTATTTTAGTTTTTTTCCTCCTCGTTTCTCCCTTCTTCCTTTCACCATTCTTTTATTTTAGCTTATTTTTTCTCTCTCTTTTGTCTTATTTCCACTTTTTTCTTCCCCTCCCTTTCTCTTTCTTTGTCTCATTGTCGATTTATCATTGTGTTCATCTACCACCAACCTTAATTAACTTGGGTTAAAAGTGCATTTGATATTGATGATGTTATTGAATACCCAATTATTCAAAAAACAATTATAATTTTTTTAAAGAATAGGACATTAAATTAGGTTAAGATAACAAAATTCCTAATCTGAACTCTTCCTCAAAAGTCTCCCTGTGTCTAAGTCTAATTTCAAAACTGAAGTCTATCAAAGTGGAATGAGTCTAGTCTTACCCACGCTTCAATGTAGGTATCCAACAAATATAGAGATAAGGATTAAAGTTATTAACTTCATGCTGAGCATGAGTATTAAGGTTAGAGTAGACCCTATCTATTATTTATTGAATAGCAAATAACATGAAACATCATAGCTCTCTGTCTCTTCCATTTCAGTAACCATAACGATTGCTAATGAAGCTTTATCAATATATTTATTGCCATAGCTCAAATGTACTTGATATTGTGGATCAAATAGATGATAACACATAAGTGTAGTGTGTCATAATTCTTTAGTTTATCACATTTTAACCTAAAACCTTAAGACTCAAATTTATGAGTTTTTTTATCATTTATATGATACTCAACTTTTTCATCACTACCCAATGTAAAACTTTAACTCATACTTGTAATCCAATAATTGAATAATTGTATTCTTACAAGAAACCATTAAAATCCCCCAAATAAGGATAGCTTGTCATCTGCTGAAAGAAAGTCGAGAAAGAAGTAAAAGAAAGGAGAAAATGGTACTGAGAGATTCAATCAACTTGTTATACATTAAAATGGTCTTCAACTTGATTATCAAACTACAATTAACAATCACATGTAACAACACTTATTAGTCACAATTTGGAACAAGCTTCCCCAATATGAAGAAAGAACATATTTGAATTTGGAATCGTATTCAACATGAAGCGCAGATAAGCAAAACAATCTGGGCCAGAATGTAGAAAATGCCATGACAGCGTTTTATACACCAAATCAAGCTGAATTTTAAATGCCTGAAACAAAATGATTTACCTATGTTACCTGCCCAAAGGAATCACCTATTAATGGCAATGTAGAAAGGTAAACAAAAAGCTAAAGTGAATCAGGCTTGGAAACACACCACAAACCAAGAACAATAAGAAATAATTTCATATCATCAACTGTTCCATGTTAACCAAGCAAAGAATTTTTTGGTTTCACAGCCCGATACACAAAGTTAATTCAATGTTATGATATTCAATTACAACAACAATTAGAGATCCCAAAACCTTGTCATAAAACTGGGAATATAATAAGGCTTGATAGGATGGAGGAAACT
The DNA here is from genome assembly GCA_007407185.1 of Glycine tomentella. Taxonomy (NCBI): domain Eukaryota; kingdom Viridiplantae; phylum Streptophyta; class Magnoliopsida; order Fabales; family Fabaceae; genus Glycine; species Glycine tomentella. The sequence continues at coordinate 554,454 of PYAF01003908.1, read as the reverse complement.
GTTGTTATATGGAAGGACAAAGCAATAACAAACTGAAAAAAAATATGAACAGGCAGAAAAATAGAAGACTGGTTTTCTTATGCAAGCACACATTATAAGCATGCCACTGCATTTTATATAGAGAGAGCTTAAGCATAACTGAAATTTTTCAGCACCATAACAGTGAATTAGTGCTCTTAAAAATAAAATATAACAGAAAACATCACCTAAAGACTCTGTCCATGGCAATTAATTATTTAGTAACATCCATAGCTGAGTAACTAAGGAATTTTTCGACAGAAACTATCAAAATGATTTACCAATTACCTTCCTAAACGGAGCTCCTCTGGAATTCATATTGCCTCTGCTGCTATGCAAGCAAGAAGTAATACTTGGCCATGTCCTGGCCAGAAGATGCTAAAGAAGTTAATGAAGCCAAAATTGGAAGAGTTTCAAGAAATTGCAGCTGTGGGAAAACCGAGCAAGCCAACTTATGCTGACATAGAAACATCAAACTATTTCTCACCACAACTTTTAAAATCTCTTTGCGAACACCTGAGTGAACCTGTTGAATGCGATTGTCAACCAATTATTTCAAATATTCAAAATGTAAATAAAATAAAATTTAGACAATTAAAACTTGTAAAAAGTATTGGTGACAAGCCAATTTAGACACCAAGGAAAGATTACTTGCCAGAAGAACAAGATATTAGCTGACTAGGTAGCTAATTAAAGGCCTTCCTCCATCCATGCAACATCGCTTCCACTAGGTTCTTCAATGTCATTATTTGAAAATCTCACAGATCCAGAATAGTTGCCTGCACCAGCATTATTATCATCTTTTTCTTTGGTATAAAGAGGGCATATTCCGCATTCTTTTACTTTGACATTTGATACGGATGATGCTCCTATAAAATTTTTAGCATAATAAAATGGACTGATCTCAAAAGTGAAGCTGCGAGCATGAGGGAGCATACGGCTCTTGCCGCTCATCCCTGGGAATTCTAAGTTATATTTCCACAACAATGTCTGATTTTGATCAAGTTTTCTCATCCAATACAAATGCACTTTGAACTCATCATCGTTGGGAAGAATGTGTTCGCCATAATTAGATTCATATTTTAGGCAGTAACTAAAAGACTCGTCTCTGCCTTCAATATCATCGGTATCTGGCAGTTGTTGTAAAATGGCAAACAGAGCGAAACCAATGAGCCTATCATCACTGCAATAATTTAGAGAACCTGTATTTATAGTTATTGAATGCCCCTCGCCACGAAAAGGGAACCAATGAGGAACTTCACTCCCTGGAAAACAAAAGAACACAGACCTATATGCATCCCCGGTCATCCTACGCCTTGCGTCATCCACAATATTAGCATGAGCACCTGGATTAAGTTGTTGACCATTGGTCAAATAAAATCTGAAGATACCACCCTCTTTGGAATTTGATGGGATTTGAATAAGTGAATTTGACATCACTCTTGTAATGGATTGGCAATCAAATGCCTTTAGTTGTTCTAGAAATGGTGGAAGCCGAGGGATGCATTCAAGCTTTTTGCATTCACTTAAATCAAGTAATTGCAACCTTGAAAGATGAGCAATGTTCTTAGGAAGGTTCACAATTCTGCTCTCACTCAGTAAGAGAATCCTTAATGATGACAAGCCACCAATGTCACTTGGGATGTGTGTTAATTTGGTACACCCGGAGCAATCGAGTAAACAGAGAAGGTTCAGATTGACAATGCTGTTCGGAAGTGACTCGAGATCTGTGCACTTGTTCAGATGCAGTGTTCCAAGCTGAACCAAATTGCCAAATGATGAAGGCAATTCTTTAATGGCCGTTTTTGTTAAGTTAACGTGAGCAAAAGTTTGTGCAGGCTCCAAGATCTCGGGGAAGGTCCTCAGCTTTGAGCAACCACCCAAATCAAGTATTGTCAACTTCAATTTGAAAATGCTGCTCGGAAAAGTTTCAAGTGATTCACAGTTGGTAAGGCATAAATTGCAGAGTTTGCTGAGATTTCCAATGGAAGATGGAATAGTCTCAAGACTTGCGCAGCCGTGCAGGCTCAATTCTTGAAGCCCTACCAAACGGCACAAGGATGAAGGTAGGGCCTGTATTGCTGTGCTGTCTAATTTGAGCACAGCTAGATTTTCCATTGTGTCCTCAATTTCGGGGAATATTTCCAAATTTGAGCAACCCTTGAGATGAAGTCTGTTCAGGAATTTCAACTTAGAAAGGGCAAACTCAAATGAAAGGCTTGTAAGGGATTTACAGTCAGAGAGATCTAACAAACACTTTTCTTTTTCAACTCTGGAAAGTATCCCTTTCGAGTCCGAAGCTGCTCCATTGTCCCAACCGCTGGTTATTGAAAACATTTCAAGCCTGAAACAGTGGGAAAGAATAATTGATCCCGATGATCTCGATAGAATATTGCTCGGAATAGTTAAACTCCGAATCTCATCACATCCATTTAAACTTATTAAATTCAGCTTGTTGAGGAATCCAGAGGAGTAAACTTCAGTCAACCTTTTACAACCCTCCAGGAATATTTCTTCAATATCTGGTGACAGATAAAGGTCCGATATTCGAATTAGTTCCATAGAATAACTCAGGTCCAACCTTTTCAATTTTGGAAATTCCTGCCACAATAAGTACATGATTAGATATCTAAAAGAAAACTCTGTCAATTCGCATGTAAAAAACAAATAAAATATGTTTAATTACACCTCTATATGTGCGTTTGGAGTCAATTTTATCTATTTTTCTGGGAGGTGTGTCATTGAAAATTTTGATTTTAAATTAAATTAATATTAGTTAAATTTGATTTTAAAATAATTTCATATATGTTTGGATGCCTTTTTTTGATTTTGAACATATATTTGTAATTTTAGAAAAAAAGAGAGTTTATTTTAACATGTAATTTGTAATTTAATCACTAAATTCCATTTGTTTACTTAAAATCTATTTTCAAAGCATATTTATAAATTTTACGAAAAATTAAAATGTAGTAGTACAATATAGAAAACCATCTTGTATAACTTTTATCTTTAAAATTGTAAAACAAAAAGGAAGATATAAAGCCTGAAAAACCTGATCAAGTTGTTCAAGATGGCAATCCCACATTTCCAGTGTCACTAGATTTTCTGGCAAAAAGTTCGGCCGCAAAGATCTCTGAGGGAAGCCATCCCAACGAAGAATTTTTAAACCATCCGGAAGACTTTCAAGAGATGATGGATTAATTACATTGTCTACCATCCAGGGGGCATCAGACCAAAACTGGAGCATCCTCAGATTTTCCATCTTTTCGAAAGTTTTAGGATGTAGTTTAACATTATTATTTTCCCAACGTTTTACCAGAAATATACACTGTACTGCATCTGTCCCCTAAAAGTAAATCAAAGCAATTAGACAAAAACAAACTTTGAAAAACAGTTGCTACAGAATTTTAATAGTATTAATAGCTAAGTGCTTTGCAATTTATCATAAAGCAAATCCATGTGATTCTGTGAAAGTGATTTGAGTCACAGATCACTATACCTTGTTCTTTTCTAAAACTCGACAAATTTCCTCAGCCTTCCACAATCGACTGCGTTTTCCTGGATTATGGCGACATTCTTGATGAACTATTTCTTGTCCCATTTCTTGTATTAAATCATGCATCTCAATTATACCATTCAAAATAGATATTAGGCACCTATCTTTGAGAACATCCATTCCAATATTAGCAAAGAAACCACATCTCTCTAGCTCTTGAGCCACGTCAATCTCCTCATGACCTCTATAAAAGCAAGCTATGTCAAGAAATATATCCTTCTGCTGCTCATCAAGCCCATCATAACTTAGTTTTAATACATTGAAAATTTTAGGATCGGGAAGCTTTTCCAACTTTTGCAACTGGTCTTCCCATGCTTCCGTTGTTCTACCATAAAGCAACGAGCCCAAAACCTCGAGAGCTAGTGGAATCCCTTTAGCATAATGCAATACCTCTATTGATAAGTCCTTGTAATTTTCTATTGGATGGTTTTGCTTAAAAGCAAGTATACTGAAAAGGTTTAGAGAATCTTGAGAATTCATCTCCTTAACTTCATAGATTTCAGCTTCAGCATTCTTAAGCACCTGCATGTCTCTGCTGGTCAAAATGATTCTACTGCCCTGGCCAAAATCACCACGCCCTCCAATTAAATATTTTAGTTGACCTGAATCATTAACATCATCAAGAATGAGGAGAACCTTTGTCTGTTTGAGTCTTTCATTTGAAAAACTTCTGTCTTCCTCTAGAAGCTCTGATATATATTTGCTTCTTATATGGTGTATTCCATGTCTTTCTATTTCTTCACGAACATTTAAAACAAGACTGCTGGAACCGAACTGCAACGCCAATTTGTGATATATTTGCCTTGCAATTGTAGTCTTTCCAATTCCCCCCATGCCCCAAATTCCTATGATCCGAATATCAGGTGACTCAAGGTGCATCAAGGACTGGATTCCTGCAATATGCTCTTCAATTCCAACGATTCCTACAATTCCTTGATGATCCCTAATGGAAGAACGATTCAACTTTGTCAAAATATCTTTCACAATTTCTGCAACAAGTGTGGACTCTGGTCTGTCTCATAATAAAATAAAATGAAGTATCAGAATCTGTTTAAAATAAACTTCTCTATAAACTTCTAGGTTAAAAAAAAAGTCTATCCATAAGTCAAATTAGGTAATGCAAAAGCTAATTGCTAAAATTTCTCTCATTAGTTTTTCCAAAAATCTTATTTTTAACTTATTAATTTGTAAATAAATATACGGAGAGTCAAGAAGAGTGAACAAAATTGGATAGAGACAGATATTGGAGTCATACATAATATTGGTCTTGAATTTGTAAAATCATATATCTACACAGCAGAATTACGTAAATTAATGGAGAGATCAATACAATTTTAACATCTAAGTAAATCAAAAGAAGTCGAAAAAATCTGAAAAGAGCATACAATTATTAAAGACCTGGTTACTTGTGAATCCCAGCCCGAGAGCCCAGCTGCTTCAGTTAGAGCCGCCTTCCATGCATGCACTTTGTCGATGTTGTCTTTAAATCGATCTTCATGCTTAGCGAATGCTTCTGCATATGTCTCTCTCTGATTCCTAACAATTGATGGATCCACCTCATAGAAAACTGGGATCACATCCCTTCTATGTATCTTCTTGCAATTGAGTATCTTTGTGAGTTCATCCAAACACCATGTGGAAGATGCATAGTCTTTGGAGAAAACGACAATGTAAATCATTGCTTCTTCTATTGCTCTGTGCAGAGCAGATGAAATCTCTTCGCCTCTGACTAGGTTATAATCTATATATGTATCAATCTTTTTCCTCTGTAGTGCTTCATGAATGTGACTAATGAAGTTGTAACGGGTGTCTTCCCCTCTGAAGTTGAGGAACACATCATATCTAGTTAGAGGAGTAGAAACAGCAGCTGAAGAAGAACTCCCAGCCATTGTAATCAAATTTCTTTCCTGCTTCTGCACCTCTTAGTCTCAGTCTCTCGGGTCTTCGACTATAGCATTAATAAAAAGCATACACTACATGAAATCTTGACCACAAAAAATGCTTTATTTTTATGGCAATAAACCCATCCATCTACCTCTTATCTAAAGTTGTACTATGTCCCTAATGACTTGGCGTGTTGGCTCGAAAGAGTAAGGGTGTTTACGGGTATGGGTTATTCGCGAATCCAAATTGATCCAAACTAATCCGGACGGTTTGGATTAAGTCATTTATGTATTTGGGTCAAAACCGTACCGAATCGATCAAAACCATTCATGTAAGAGTTTAGATCTATAGATCCTATCAAAACCGAATTGAACCGATAAAAATCGATTAAAAAGTTTAGAGTTGTTTGGTTTTGTTTAAATATTGTTAATATTAAACTCCATGTGTTGGAACTGCAAATGTTTATAATATTAACAGATCATATTTTGTTCATTTATTTTAGCAAATCTAGTTGTAACAAATTTGGTTTCACCAAAGTTTATTGGAAGAAATTAGTTTGTAGAAAATAATTGTGATTTAGAATCAATTTTATGTTACTGTAAAAATTATTTTAATTTGTATTAGTATATTTTAGAATATTATGTTACTTGTATTAAATGAATCAATTTTACTACTTTTAGACATTTGATAATATTGTGTTAGTGTAAATAGTCATTTTCATCTCTGAATATGTAGAGCACTGATAAATTTGTCCTCAAAATATGAAAATTTAAATTTTAGTCTCCAAAAGTGAAAAAATGCAACAAATTCATTCATCCGTTACCATTAAGGAAAGAGCTTACGTGACAAAGAGGAACGAAAATGTTACAAAAATGATTATCAATATGACTGTTGGATAGATTGGACCAAAATGTTAGTAAGTTTCCATTGGACCAAAATTTCAATAAATTTTCATTGAACAAAAATATCATATGTGCCAATGACCTGAGAAGACAAATAAATAGTTGTAACAAATTTGCAATGCATGTAAATGGGTATACTAAAATTTAAATTTTCATCTCAGAACGAATTTGTCAGTGTTTTATACATTCAGGGACGAAAATGACTATTTAACCTAAATTGCATTTTACCCTTAAATGAAACGAAATTTGGGATCTAACATAATTGTCTAATGGAAACTCATTGACGTTTTTGTCAAATGGAAATTTAATGACATTTTGATCCAATCTATTCTGCAGCCATGTTGACAATCATTTTCGTGGCATTTGCATTCCTTTGTGCTACGTAGACTCTTTCATTAACGGTAACAGACATAAGTTAACGAATGAATAGATTTGTCGCACTTTTTGCCCTTCTCGTCCCTCTGTGTCAGGTTTCTATATATTCAAGGACGAAAATGACTATTTACCCTATTGTGTTAATTATATTTGATATTTGGATAAATCATGATATAAAATAGTAGTTCTAAGATAAAAATGATCATATTTAAATGGGTAATCCGTTGGTCCGAACTGAACCGAACCAAACTGTTCATGAACAGGTTGGGTTGATTTTAAAAAAAAATTAAAAACAAAATTGAACTGGTCAAATTTAATTGGATTGGGTCCTAAATTTGGCCAAAATCGATCCAAACCAACCCGCGAACACCCATAGGAAAGAGGACGTAGTGATTTTAATGGGTCTTTTTATTAAAAAGGGATAATTTTGTTTAAAATTTATCAAATGTGAGTATTTTTGAATTAATTTTTAAATGAGAGTAAGTGGTAGAATTCCCACACAACTTTGACGTAAGAAATTTTAAATTTTTTTACCACTTTTTCTTTTTTATTTATTTTTAAATAAATTGTAAAAAAATTGATGGCTTTTGTGAAGTTATTTTTTAAATTTAATTATGTTAATTCATAAATTTCAAACTACTCTAAAATTGTGTAATGTTATTTTTTGATGCCAAAAACTCTAGAGTTGTTTTTAATTCTACGATTTCCATATGAATAAAGTTTCTTATTATATAATACATAATAAAATAATAAAAACGCGTTACTTATATTAAGAGTTCATCAATTTCTATAAAATAAAGACTATAAGTCGTTATACAGTTTCTTATTATATAATACATAATAAAACAATAAAAACGCGTTACTTATATTATAGCCTTTGGTCAAAAGGCCCATTAAAACCACAACATCCATGTTCCACCCAACACGCCAGGTCATTAGCCACTAGTATAACTTTAGATAAGAAGTAGATGGATATATTTATTGCCATAAATGTGCTTTTAATGTGTTTATTTATTTATTATTTATTTTTAGTGAAATAGTTCAAATTAAAAATTGATGACTTTGGTGATGTTATTTTTTAAAATAAAATTTTAAATTAGTAATGTAAAATCATAAATTTCCAACAACTTTAAAGTTGTACAATGTCATTTTTTTTAAATTCTAATGTAGATTATATTCTTTATTTTTATGGAAATTGATGAACTCTTAGTAGAAGTAATGTGTTTTTTATCATCTTATTATTATATAATAAGCAACTTTATTCGTATAAGAAGTTAGTGTATATTCTATGACTTTAAAGTTATTTTTGTATTAAAATAAAAATTATTAAAACAAATATATATAAGTCATAGAATTAAAAATGATTTTAGAATTGTTGTTGTTAAAAAATAATATTGTACAAATTTAAGAGTCATTGGAAATTTATGAATTTACATTACTTAATTAAGAAAATAATTTCACAAAAGTCTTCAAGTTTTTATGACTTTACTAAAAAATAGAAATCATGAAAATTTTTATGACTTTTTACGCTAAAGTAATGGAAATCCTAAAATTTACTGGGAATTAATTCAAAAAAACTT
>PYAF01003908.1:535292-546039 GCA_007407185.1 Glycine tomentella | reverse complement strand
TTAAAAAATAATATTGTACAAATTTAAGAGTCATTGGAAATTTATGAATTTACATTACTTAATTAAGAAAATAATTTCACAAAAGTCTTCAAGTTTTTATGACTTTACTAAAAAATAGAAATCATGAAAATTTTTATGACTTTTTACGCTAAAGTAATGGAAATCCTAAAATTTACTGGGAATTAATTCAAAAAAACTTCCATCTTGATAAATTTCAAAAAAAAATTGTAACCTTTTGGCCAAAAGCCCACTTTAATGTGTACAGTTATATTTTTTAAGTCAAACTTTTTAAAACTATGTTTAGGAGTTTCATTTTTTAGTATTAAAAAAATTGTTTAGTTATGAGTCTCTCTTAAATTTTTTAGGTTAAATTAGTTTATTGGTCATCTTAATTATTTTTTAGGTTCGATTTGATCCTCTAATTTTTTAAATCGATTCAATTTAATTCTATAGTCTAAAGTGGGTTAACGGTTAAGAAATCACACTTTATAGTTGTTTAAAACTATTTAGTAACGATTTTAAACCTTTACAAAATACAAAATTAGATGATAGAACCAAATTTAGATAACATAATCATCAAATTAATTTTGACGACGAGACCAAATTGAACTGATGTTAAAAATTAGATAATCTAATTGAACCAAAAAAATAGAGGATTAAATAAAAAAATTAAAAATTAGAAGACCAAATTGAATCCAAAAGAATAGAGGACTAAATTAAATGCAAAAAATAAATTAGAGAAAAAAATTGAATCCAAAATAATTTAACCAAATTTTATAACAAAAAAAATCTTGAGTAAGGTAATTAATTTTGAGAAACATGTTTCTGTTTTTGCAAATAAATGTTCACAGTACAGTTGGGTTAATCCAATTGAGCTCATTGTGTGAACTCAAGTAGCTCATGACTCTAACTTGAGCCAAGCATGAGCCTAGCAAATTTCTTCACAGAAAGAGTAAACTGAGAAGTAGGATAAAAATGCATGAATTCTTCAAATACCTAGTGTGAGAGAAAAATATAGGTATTCTAGAGCTGGAAAACAATTGATATACATCCCTAAATGCTAAAACAAACCCTCCAACACCCAATGTTGTGATATAAAATTATTTTGAGACTTAATATATTTAATAAAAGAAAAATAATAATTAAATAAAATTGTTGGGTGTCTTAAGGATGTACGATATTGTGCAAATGAGTGGTACTGTTCTATAGAGTTTATGATGTAATAAGAAAAAGAGAGAGAGAAAAAGAGGCATTAGTAGGGTATTTAAAATGAAAGAGTGTTCAAGTATCTTACTCAACCTGGAACGGGTCATGTAGGGAACCCATGCACTTCACTTGCATTTGAAATTTTGTAGTAAAGTTCACCTGATGTTGCCCCAGCCTGAACCCAAGCTGTTTCATCAGCAAGGTTTGATTTCAATGGAATGGATGTTGATGAGGTCAACCATTACAAATGAGGCCTTACGTAGACTAAGGTATGATAGCCCTTCACAATCATGGTCACCACATATGACTCTAATATGCAGCCCAAGTTGTTTGCTGCATAGAATGGCTGCTTGAATTTCTGATTTTATGTTTTGGTGGTAGAATGATGAGAGGCTTCCTTGAGGAATTAACAAATCTAAGATTTTGTGCTGATGAATCCCAGACTTAGGGATATAGTGAAGAGGATGAGGTGAAGGTTATGTTTTCAATGGGTTCAGAATTGACATTGAGTTGGGATAACAAGCATTTCTTGAATTTCTTATCAACTGAGGTCGAAGCTACACATGAGATTGGAAGAAGCAGTATACAGTGGAACTGAATAGCAATTTGCAGAATTTTTGGATCCAAAATGAATCTGTTTGGATCAAACATCAAATGACTTATTTTTTTGTGCATGCATGTGTTCAAAATCAATGACTTAATTTTTGTGCATGCATGTGTTCAATTGTTTTAAGTGAGATATAATTTTTTTCATAGTTTGGCTCCATGTTGATGTTTGCATGACATTGGTGAATTTTATTTCTTTATGGCAGCCTCAAGACGTGTAGAAAGTTTCAACCTGAAGATAGGATCTTGTCATTATCTTCAGTGACCTCGCCAGCGATATGTAATATATCTATAATATTCACTGATATGCTTCCAACCAGCTATAGAAAAAAGAGTGTGCACTAGTGAACACTATATACTATTTGTTTGTAAGGATAGGAAAAATATAACTTTTTGTAGTTCATATGTTGTTCAGTTTGACACCCTTGTTAGAAAAAATGGTCATAGTACTTTTTGATAATTCGATCCATCAGCATGTTAATCTCCTAGGAAGATAAAAGTGATTAGGACATGTTGGATGCATTAGTTTCTCACATGTTTTGGCTAATGTACATCCATCATTATGTGCTATCTCGATTAATCCAGTCAAAACTCAAAAGTAATAACAAAGGAAGTTTGGCAAAGAATGCCTGACCATCATCCACCCAAAACCACATTTAGGAGCAAACTCTATTTAATTCAAATGTTCATAACTTGTCAATACGCACACAATTGTCAAAATAAGAATTAATTATCATTTATATATATGTCAGCACGTAACATTGTTAGTTTTATAAGTCCATTTTTTTCTATAGTTTAAGCATCTATATATATGACCGACGATCGAGGAGCTTGTAATTAAGATAAGAAGAGACCCCGGTTGACTATTGGCTGCGTATGGTCGACAAGTTTAGTTCGTAGGTATTGGATATTTCCGTTTTCAATACTTGATCCAAATCCCAAGGTATTGGAAATGTTCCGTTCCAGAAAAACGGAGGTCCAGTAATGAAACTGGGTCTTGATGTATGATCAAGGCTCTCTCTCTCTCTGAATGCCTATGGAAGTTGAAGCACTCAAAGGAAGATGAAGATCACAACAAACAACACAACACAAGTGGTGTGCAGTGTGTGCTCGTGTGAAAGGAAAAGAGAGAGTGAGAATATCTGTGTGTACCTTGCACCTTTAGAGGCATCTCCTTTTTATACTGCTTCATCTGTGTCTTAATTAGGGAAATTCTTACCTATTCTTAACCAGGATCTTTGAAGGATGCGGCAAATATCTCTTGTATTCCCAGTGCATGTATTGATCGGGATCTTCCTTGATTTGGAGAAATATTTGGAATGCAATTGTGCCTCAAATCTTATCATAAGTCATATTTGGGCCTCACCGTACTGGGCCCAATATTCTTTATCCGTAACAGTTGCCCCTCACCTCGGTTATCAAGTAGTCTGGATGACCGGGGTGAATATGTTAAGTTTTTATGCTAATGTCCGAGATAATTATCTCGGCCAAGTCAGCTTCATTCGAATATTTATCCGAGATATTTTTTCTTGCGTTGTCTTGACGTACCTTGATTTTTATGATCGCTTGTTTCTCTACAAACCGATCTTTTTCCGACTTCGGCCGAGATAATAAATCGTTTTTTTCTTGCTAAGCCGAACTTCCTTTTTCGGTTCTGTCCGAGATAACGAAGCGTTTTTCCCGCTGGGCCGACTTCTTTTTCTTTTTCCTGATTCCAAATTCCAAGGCAATGAAGCACTTTTGCTGTTCTATGGACATCTGAAATGACGCGTCTCCCTAGCATTTAATGTTCTATCATTACTTTGCACGTTCTAATCATGACTATCCCTTGCCATAAGTCCTTTTTGCCCCTGTCTCTTGATTAACTGGTCATGATTGCCCCATTAATCCAACACGTTTGTCAGTTATTATTTTTTTAAATTTCAATTTCGACGGTTACCATTTCTTAATTTCGTGGGTTTCGGCGGTTTCTTTCCACTCTTGTAGCCTATACCTTGTCATTCCCCCCATTTTCTCAAAAACCTTGGCTCATTTATCCTATTGCTTTGTCTCTGCTCAAGCACTTTTCTCGTTGCTCTCTCGTTTGGTGTTCTTGCCTTCCCTCTTCAAAAGCTTTTTAATCCAGGTATTTTCTTCTTCCTTTTCTTTTTTACTTTGCGATTCCGCATTGCTTCTCTTCTTCTTTTTCCTTTTTGTTTTGTTCTTGGTGATATCCACTCCTTTTGGGCCTCTTTTTTCTGGGTTTTCTGCCCTTTTCTCACTTTTCGTCCATTCCTCTGTCTTCATTACTCATCTGTCTTCGTCCTTTTGTTCTTTCAAAAACTCCTCATAGTCTTACAATGGTGAAACTTACCCCTGATGAAGAGGCTCAAATTGCCGAAAGAGTCACTCCTGGTGTGGCCTATTGGTTCTTTGGTAAACCCCTCAGTGAGGAAGAAAAAAGCAAACGCTTCCTTAAGACCCCCTCTGGTGGTTCAAAACCTCCCCAAAAACCCAGAAAAACTCACTCCTCTAAAATTGCAGTCCATTCTGGTCAAGGGTCCAATAATAAGTTTAGGGATTCTTCTGTAATTCCTACCGGAATTCCCCTACCCCAAAAATCTAAAGAACCTCTTACTGAAATTCGATATGAACCGTGCGATAAGTGTATGGATGAGTTTTTCTATCTGGCCCACTTGGGTCGTTACAAAGAGACCGAGAAACTTTTAGATACTTGTCGTCACAATCCTGTAATAGTTCCCGTGCCCCTGCCCGAGAAGGCTAAGATTGCGAGGTCGGAGGTTCCACCTTTGCGTACCCAAGAGTCGGTCGTCCCCTTATCCATCCTTCCTGCAGCCGCTCCAGGTATTGCTACTGATTATCGTCTTTTTTCTTTGTATTTTGTCTTAGGTCATCATGGAAGTCCCCTCCGTGGAAATTGTTGAAGAATCCCGGTCAAGTGGCTCTCATGCCGACAACCCCTCTCCCGACCTTATCGTCCGTTTTCCTTGGGTATCCTTTGAGGTCCTTAACACCTCGTCATCCATGAGCCTGGAGGGCATAGCCGCCCTCCCCGTAGGAAATCAAGAAGGGTTTTCAATTCGCCATCCCGCCTTCATGTGCCGATCTGCTCTAATGCCGAGCGTGGTGATTCCAGCTTTTTCTTTTTCTGTGCCGACGTGATCACCCGTTTGGGTATCCGTTTTCCTTTTTCTGAGTTTGAGATGAAACTTTTAAAACATTTATCTTTAGCTCCTTCACAGCTTCATCCCAATGGTTGGGCTTTTGTCAAGTCTTTTGAAGATCTTTGTATTAACTTAGGCGTTTCATGTTCAGTTCCTGTTTTTATGTATTATTTTTCGGTTCAGACTAGCGGTTCTGGTCGAGAGCCTTCAAACCGCAAAGGGTGGACTTCCTTAAGGAGTCGCCCAAAGTGAAAACTTTTTCCTCTTTACGCTGATTCCTTCAAAAGGTTCAAGTGAAATTTTTTCAAAGTTAGTGCTCAACCCGGCCAACAACCTTTCTTTCTACAAGGGCCGGAATCTGCCGGTGTTAAGTGGAAATTTCCGCTTTACTGGTCTCGTGCCCATCATGAACTCCACCCCTCCTTCTATCATAGGGATGAAACCGGTTTGTCGGATGATGACGCTTATTCGGTCATTCAGATCGATGCCTTCCGAGAGGGTCAGGGTTTTTGTGAGATCCCCCGGGCTCTTCCTGACTGTTAGTATGAATGTTTTTTCTTGTTTTTATATTCTCAGCACTATTGGTTATAACACTTTGCTTTATTTCTACAGCTACCGAGATGGAAGATCAAGTTGAAGACTTGCGCCATCGGTCTCGCACCGCCTCTGCAGCCCCTCGCCCTCCTCCTGCAACCAACACGACCCCTTCCTTCTTCAGAAATCTGAAAAGGAAGAAAATGACTAAGTCGACCACTGGGGCGGTTGACAGCTCGGCCACACTAACCGCTCCTACTGGGGCGGCCGCCAGTTCGGCCACTATGACTGCTCCTACTGGGGTGGCCGCCAGTTCGGCCACAACGGCCACTCCTGTTACCATCGTTCCTCCAACTGCCGAATACACCTCCATCGTGCCTCCTGATGCTTCAAAGTTGGAGCTCGGCCATCTATGGGAACGAGAACGGGGAGTCGATGATCTGTTCCCTTTTATCCAAGCCCCCAAACGGTTTGCCGACTCCACTCGGTTTTCCAGGGAGGAGGTCCTTCAGCTTCAGCAGATGCAGCAGCAGGCTATCCAAACGGCGTCCTTGGTCGATTGTCTTGTGGTTACCAAGGATAGATGCCACAAGTACAAGGAAGAGCTTGCTGTCGCTGGGACTAAGCTTCAAAGGGCCGAGGACGGGCTGGCGGCTGCCCGGGGGCAAGCTGAGCAGGCTGAGCAGGCCCAGGAGGAGTTGGAGCGGGCTCTTCGGGCGTCCCGTCTTGAGGTCGAGCAGGCCTTGGCCAAAGCCGCCCTTGCGACCCAAAATCTGAATGAGGTGAAAACCTTGCTCGAGGGTGCTGAGGCCGAGGCCGGGGATGCTAAGTCCAAGCTTCTGGCGGTTGAAAAGGAGGTAGCCGACTTGTAGGACTCTCTAGCTTCGGCGGCCGAGAACTCCTTCAACAACGCCATCGCCCAGGTCCAATGCCTTAACCTCGGGATCGCTCTGAATACTGAAGGGCTACACTTCCAATCCTTTGTCCGAGATGGGGATGTTGTACCTTATTTCGAACAAGAGGATTCCGTTGTGATGGCCGAGGATGTTCCGGAGGTCGGGGCTGAAGGGGACTCGGCTCCAGTGGGCGACGTTTAAAGGGTCGGGATGCCGGTTTTATCTTGTAATTTGTTTTAGTCTTTTTTCAAATTTTCATGTCAAACAATCAAAGCACAGTTTCTTTACTTTATAATATAGCGTTCTTTCTTAGAACTTCTGTATGCGCATTTATATTCTTTTGGCTCCAACGGCCAAGTATGATATCGTCCGAATTACTCAAAAACGGTTTTTCGGCTTTTAGATTACACTCAAGTCCCGTTAGTATAACACGACCATCGTCGGACCGTGCCAACCTGATCAGGGTTTGGAAATACCTCGGATTTACTCGGTGCAAAAGAAATATTTGATTTCGTCCGAATAGGAAACGAATATATATATATATATATATATATGTATATATATATATATATTTACAATGTTTGCTTTGATTTTGTTTGAAAGATATGAAGTTGCTCAAACAACACAATTTTTTAACGTGGAAAACCTTCTCAATGTGAGAAATAAAAACCACGGGACCGATTTCGGAGTCCACCCAAATTTTCCCACTATTAATAAAGTGCTTACAAGTCTATGATCCTGATGAAAGAGATTACATAATGCGAGGGTGTCACAACATTTGACCCCGGCTTTTCTCGATTAACAGGAAACACATAGACAATATCGTGCGCAAGTGCACAACTAGCTATAATAAGCCTTTAATTTATCGGCATTCCAAGTGCGTTTGATCACCCTTCTATCCAATGTTTCTAGTAGGTAGGCTCCTTGGCCGATGTTCTGAACAACTCGGTATGGTCCTTCCCAGTTGGCCGCCAACTTTTCTTCCTGAGCGTTTTTATTGCCGATGTCAGCCCTCCTTAAGACCAAATCGCCTTTCTCGAAGGATCTCGGTTTGACCTTTTTGTTGAACCTTCTTCCCACCAATTGTTTTGCAGCCATGTCTCGGATATGTGCTTGGGCTCGGATCTCGTCGGCTAATTCCAGTTCGCCGACCAAAGTTTCATTGTTGGCCTCCTCTCCTTTTTTAAGCATCATCGTTGTTCTCCAAGAAGGTTGTCCGATCTCGACCGGTATCATGGCCTCGCATCCGTACGTCATCCTGAAAGGTGTTTCCTGAGTGGATGATTGAGCCGTGGTCCTATATGCCCATAGGACATAGTAGAGCTGTTCGACCCAGCTGCCTCCCGCATCGTACATTCTTTTTCTGAATCCTTCCAAGATAACTTTATTGGCTGCCTCGGCCTGGCCGTTGGATTGCGGGTGTTCTACAGAAGCAAAATGGTGCTTGATATGAAAGCTGGCCATCATTTTTCTGAAGTTCTTATCAGTGAACTGAGTCTCGTTATCTGTGACGATCTCAGCCAGAATCCCGAACCTGGCGAGGATGTTTCTCTCGAAGAACTTCTGTACCCGTGCCAAGGTGATTTTTGCCAATGGCTCTGCTTCTATCCACTTGGTGAAGTAATCAACGGCTACAATGAGCCACTTTAGTTGTCATTCTGCCGCTTTGAACGGCCCTAGTAAATCCATTCCCCATTTATAAAAAGGCCAGGGGGATGTTATGTTTGTTAACTCGGTCGGGGAGGTCCATATTATTTTGGCGTTCTTTTGACAACTCTCGCACCTCTTCACATGGCCCTGGGCGTCTGCTTTCATCATCGGCCAAAAGTATCCGACCCGAATAGCTTTCATGGCAAGTGCCTTACCCCCCATATGTTGGCCGTTGATACCTTCGTGAATCTCGGCCAATATATACTCGGCCTGGTCGGTCCCAACACAAAGCAACATTGGGGTGTGCGGGCCTCTGCGGTATAATTCTCCTTCTACGGTGGTATATAAAGCAGCTTCTCTGATTAATTTTTTAGCCTCGGCCTCTTCATCAGGGACTATCCCTTGTTCTAGGTAGCGAACTATAGGATATCGCCAGTCGGATGCCGCTGATATCATCATGATGCACGTGGGATGGGCCATCTCTTGTTGGATGACCGTTCTATGATTTCCTGCACCCTTAGTGCTTGCTAATTTAGAAAGTATGTCGGCCCGCACGTTTTCTTCCCTGGGGATATGAGAGATAGTAACCTCATCGAACTCGGCCATGATTTCCTTGACCCTCCCCAAGTATTTGATTAGTAAGGGGCCTTTGGCTTGATATCTTCCATCAATCTGGGCCGCTACAAGTTGGGAATCTGTGAACACCTTCACCTTCCGGGCTCCTTGTTCTTGGGCTGAGGTTAATCCGACTATTAGGGCTTCATACTCGGCCTGATTATTGGAAGTCGGGAAATTGAGCCGCAGAGATTGCTCGACTGATACTCCCTGTGGATTTTCAACTATGACCCCTGCTCCGCTGCCTTTTGAGTTAGAAGACCCATCCACGAAGAGAGTCCATGTTTCCTCATCGGCTAATGCCGACGGGGTGAGTTCAACCAAGAAGTCGGCCAGAGCTTGAGATTTGATAGCCTGTCGGGGTTCGTATTTCAAGTCGAATTCGGACAATTGTATAGCCCAACTCATCATTCTTCCAGCCAAGTCTGGCTTGTGGAGGACTTGTCGGATTGGCTGATTGGTACGTACCACAATGGTGTGTCCTTGGAAGTATGGGCGTAGTCTTTTGGACGCTGTCAAAAGTGCAAAGACTACCTTTTCCAGCTTCTGATATCTTAGTTCCGAGCACTTTAGAGCTCGGCTTATGAAGTATACGGGTAATTGAGACTTGTCGGCCTCTCTAACCAGCGCCGCACTCACTGCCTCTTCTCCCACTGACAGGTATAGAATCAATGTTTCTCCGGGTTCCGGTTTGGACAGTACTGGCGGTGATGAGAGACACCTCTTTATCTCTTGGAAAGCGGCATCACATTCCGGATTCCAACCAATGCAGGCTTCCTTTTTCAACAGTCTGAAGAATGGAAGGGCTTTCTCGACTGACTTGGGGAGGAATCTTGTCAATGCCGCCAACCTGCCAGTTAGCTGCTGCACCTCATTCTTAGTTGCCGGGAATTTCATGTTCAAGACTGCTGCACACTTGTCTGGGTTAACTTCAATTCCTCTATGCATTAGCATGAACCCCAAGAATTTCCCCGCCGTTACTCCGAAAGCACATTTGAGCGAATTTAGGCGAATATTGTTCTGCCTTAATCGGCTAAAGGTTTCTTCTAAATCTCGGATATGATCGCCACTCAAATCTGTCTTAACGATCATGTCGTCAATGTATACTTCAATATTCCGGCCGAGCTGCTGGGCAAAGACTTTATTCATCATACGCTGGTAAGTGGCCCCAGCGTTTTTCAAGCCAAAAGGCATTACATTATAGCAGTAATTTGCATTTCCTCCTCGTAACGCAGTTTTTTCTCGGTCGTCGGGGTGCACCGGGATTTGGTTGTATCCGGAATAAGCATCCATGAATGACAACAGTTTGAATCCGGATGAGTTGTCAACCAGCTGATCTATGTTTGACATTGAATAGGAGTCCTTAGGACAGACCTTGTTGACGTTGGTATAGTCAACACATACTCTCCATTTACCACTGGGCTTTTTTACCATTACCACGTTGGATAACCAGGTGGTGTATTAGATCTCTCTGATGAACCCGACTTCTAACAATTCCCTTATATGCTTCTCCAACGCCTGCTTTCGTTCGGGGCCGAGGTTTCTTTTCTTTTGAGCCACTGGTTTAGCTCCAGGGTGCATGGATAACTTGTGGCAACAGAAAGCGGGACTTATTCCTGGAATTTCTGAAGCAGCCCAAGCGAAGACATCTCGGTTGGCACGGAGACACTTTGTCAACTCTGCCCGGTAAGTCGGATCAGCTATATTCCCAATCTTGGTGACTTGGGTAGCCTTTGGTCCGATCTGAACCTCCACGAGCTCGTCTGCCGGCTCAGGTCTCCACTCGTCCACCTTTTCTCGCATGTCGAGCTCAACCAGATTTATGGGCTCCACCTGTTGTTTCCCTTCTGTCTTCTTAGCTTCTTCTCGGTGTAACACCCCCTCAACTGTAAGGGTCATTACCAGACATAACCACATACAAATCAGATAATCAATCAGAGTTTTAAGCAGTTTGGAAGCACATATATATAATTGACATCAACAAATGTCAACATCAGATACACTGTACATATCATATGGTGAATATACATATCTCTGTTTAGATACAAAACTGTACAAATAACCCCTAAGGGTATA
>PYAF01003908.1:502093-527018 GCA_007407185.1 Glycine tomentella | reverse complement strand
AACATGAACCGTGAGCTTACCTGTTCTAGACAGATTACCGGCTCTCCCGGCCTCGTGGTCAACACCACCAGAGCTATCTAGCTCAAGTCCTACACAAGAACCAGTATACAACATATTAAATACGGTTCTAAGCCGTTCAAACGAAAGGGAACTATCATCCTTTCTATCAACATATAATGAATCACTACACAAGTGATTTCCATACCCTAAACAGGATCTTTCTCAACCTCAACAAGGCTACAGAGCCTCTACAAAGACTCTGATCAGGCTAACACAAAGCATGTCCCTGCTTTAGCCTTCTCAAAAACCAAAACCTCAGTATCAACAGTTTAAGCTCATAAACCTCATCTATATACTCTCATGAGCAACTTTGTCAACTGCTCTAAGGTTCATACTAGTCATATTACTAGCCTTTTATCTCTGCTCATACTTACTCAGAGCCAAAAATCAAACTTGATCAGTAATGATGATTCAAGGCTCTATCTCCCTCAGAATACTCTTCTGAGTACATAACTCTACAGAGTCCAAGCCTAATAACGGCTCTAACACCTCCATAAACACCCCTCTATATACCCCCATAACCAATAAAACCAAAACACAGAACCAACGGTTATAGCTCGAGTTTCTTACCTCTGTGATGTTCAGAAACACCAGGGAATCACTTTCCCTCAGGTAGCTTACTCAACCAAGGCTTCCTTCGCCTTTAAACTCCGAGCTCTCAAGGTTCTCTCAGAGAAATCAATCTCACTGTTTATTGGCTATTCTCACAAATCAATCGGGGGTTTACTCTTATCTCGGGGCTCTGATCACTTTCTCAGTTGGGCTAGAGGTGTTTAGATGAACGACGAAGAAGAAACAAAGCTCTGTAACTCAACAATGGCTTCCTCTCTCTCTTTTTCTTCTCCATTTTCGTTCAAATGACCTTCTTATATAGGCCTGCCCGAACTCCCGCGCTGACCGCGCTGATCGCGCCACAATACAGCTCTCACGCTGATCGCGCCATTTCCCGCGCCACACTTAAAAGAAAGTCCATGGCGCCAACCGCGCCGCACCTAGCGCCGACCGCGCCGGATTCCAGCGGAAACTGATTTTCCAGGCCACTTGTGGCGCGACTCGCGCCACCCATGGCGCTACCCGCGCCAACTTCCAGAGAAAATTGGATTTCTGGAAGGCCTGTGGCGCTGACCGCGTCACATTGGCGCCACTGGCGTCAACTCCCCGAAGCCACGGCGCTACCCGCGCCAACACGGCGCTAACCGCGCCACAACCCAGACAGGGCTTTCTGCTTAAGAATCCTTAATCTAAGCTTAATTACATATTTAAAATTCAAGGCATTACACTCGGCTCTCCTGGCAGAGGTGAATCGAGGAGGGACCTGCTCCATTTTCCTTCACAGCGTTAAAGTAACACTGTCGGGATTCCCTCTGGTCCCCACAAATAGTGATCACACTTTCATTATTCCCTATCAACTTCATCTTCTGGTGTTTAGTGGACATCAGAATATCCCACTTGTGGAGTGTGGGTCTTCCGAGAATCACGTTGTACGGGGAGGAAAATTCTCCTACAACGAACTTTACTCGGTCCGATTTGAAGCCTTCTTTTGTCCCCAAGGTAAGCCGCAACACGATGGAGCCTTTTACTGAAGTGTTCTCGCCATTGAAGCCTGATAATACTGTCTGACATGGCTTCAGATCTTCTTCATCCAGGTTCATCTTTTTAAATGCCGCCCATGATATGATGTCGGCCGAACTACCATTATCAACGAATATCTTTTTAACTCGGCAGTTTGCTATGGTTCCAGTAATGACTAAGCCATCTTCATGCCCGGGGATCACATCCTCCAGATCTGCCTTGGTGAAGTAGAGAAGAGGAGGCTTGGCTTTGTCGCAGGTAGCCTTAAACTTGGGCTGCTCCCTTACTGTCAAGACTTCCCTGAGGTATTTGCGGCGCTGGTTGGCTGTGTCGCCTCCTCCGCCCATGGCGCCAGTAATGACATTGCACTCAAACTCCGGTTCTGGGAATTCTTCGTCGGCTGTCTTCTTCCTCTTCTCACCTTGGCCCTGTTGCTCGTCAGTGGGGTTGCCCTTGCGTTTTCCTTGCTGCCCCTGAGTCTTAATCACATAGCGTCGCAACTTGCCTTCTCGGATGAACTTCTCTATGGCGTCACGCAAGTCCCAACACTGATCAGTGGTGTGCCCTGGCCCATTATGAAATTCGCAAAAGCGCGAATAATCAAGGCCGGCCTTTTTGAATACAGTCCTAGGTCGATCAACTTTCTTCATCTCGGTCAGGGCAACTTCTCTCCATACTTGAGCTCGGGAAGTGTTCAGAGGGGTATATTTGTCATACTTGCTCTCATATCTCCCCGACCTATGTCCTGCTTCCGCATTCCTTTGTGGTACATTCCCGAGGTGCGGGCGATGTTTTGGTGGCGATCCCTTCCTCTTTGGGGCGGTGTTGGCAATCTCCATCTGTTCTAATTCCAAGTACTTTTTTGACCGAACTCTGAATTCCAACAAAGTTTTAACCGGGTCCTTGTAAATGGATTTCGCCAACCGAGATGATCCGTTCAATCCGGCTGATAGTAAATGAACGTGCACCTTTTCTTCTAGGCCCTGCACTTGCAAGGCGGCCTCTTTAAATCGGTCCAGGTAGCTCTGCAATGTTTCTCCCGGATGTTGGCGGATCTTCCCAAGAACGAACTCGGATTTGGGCTGTTTCTTGCTCGTTGCAAAGTTGAGCAAGAATCTCTGGCCGAAGTCCTCGAAATTGTGAATTGACCGACGTGGGAGGGTATGAAACCATGTCTGTGCTGCCCCGGTCAGAGTGGTAACGAATATTCGGGAGATTATCGGCTCGTCAATTCCCCGGACACACATCTGCATGTCGAACTCGTCTATATGCACTTGTGGATCCTGACTTCCATCATACTTCGAAAGAAAAGATCCGTCAAAGTCTTCCAAAAACTGCGCATTAACTATATCGTCCACGAATGGGCTGTTGTTGTGTTGTCCATGCCTGTACTTCCTTCTGTAGACTTCGGCACCCCCGCCAGGCGGACAAAACGCTCCTTTAAAGGCACTTGATGGGCCTCTCCTGTTTGCTTCATTCGGATTCGGTGTCTCGGCCTCGAGTGGTACGTGGTGAGGTTCCAATGTCGGACATCGGTGAATTGTCGGCTCCTGAGAGGGGACCTCCATGTGGCCGATGCGCTGCTCCATTCTTCATAGTCGGTCCTGCTCGTCCAACCTCCATCTCGCACAACACTCATCCAGTTTTGCCATCATATGATTCATGTCTTCTTGTCGTTGGAGGGCATGTAGCCTCTCGAGTCTCTCGATCCGAGAAAGAATGGTTTGCAACGCATGATTGGTGAGGCGTTGCATGGACCCTTGGTCCTCCTCAGCTGGTGTCGGCAGCGTATTCTCGGCAAGTACGGGAAATGGGATATTCTGCGCACGCGACGATGCAGTGTCCGACAACGCATCTTCCACCCGGATCGAATGTGACCTTCCGACCTTGGGTGGGCCTTCAATCAAATGTCTTCTCGTGTTTACCATGGTGGGATTCGAAATTTATCGTTTCCCACAGACGGCGCCAATGTTCCGTTCTAGAAAAACGGAGGTCCAGTAATGAAACTGGGTCTTGATGTATGATCAAGGCTCTCTCTCTCTCTGAATGCCTATGGAAGTTGAAGCACTCAAAGGAAGATGAAGATCACAGCAAACAACACAACACAAGTGGTGTGCAGTGTGTGCTCGTGTGAAAGGAAAAGAGAGAGTAAGAATATCTGTGTGTACCTTGCACCTTTAGAGGCATCTCCTTTTTATACTGCTTCATCTGTGTCTTAATTAGGGAAATTCTTACCTATTCTTGACCAGGATCTTTGAAGGATGCAGCAAATATCTCCTGTATTCCCAGTGCATATATTGATCGGGATCTTCCTTGATTTGGAGAAATATTTGGAACGCAATTGTGCCTCAAATCTTATCATAAGTCATATTTGGGCCTCACCGTACTGGGCCCAATATTCTTTATCCGTAACAGGAAAAGAGTTGTTAAAATTGGGCTCCTTTCCCAAAATGTTGACCTAAGCCCATTAAAGGGTGCTAAATCTGTAAACCTTCTTCACCTCTATAAATACGTTATTTATGAGAGGAGACGGGAGATAGAAGAAAGCACAGACTAGAAGGTGCAAAAAAGAGGGCTGAGATTTTTTGAGAGATCTTTGAGAGGTTTTGAGTGAAACCCCTTGTAGAGAATGAATTCCACCATACTTTGATGATTGTTTGATTGCATCTCTAGTGAAAGGCTAGGGAAGATTGATTGAATGTAACTATTATTATTATAGTGGAAGATTGATTTTGGACCAATGTCCCATGGGTTTTACTTCTTCACGTTAAAGAAGGTTTTCCACATTAAAAGACTCTGTGTTCTTCTCTATCTCCTTCTCTCGTTTTATTTTTCCGCTTCCACAAACGTGATTGAGGGTTCGAGTTTTACCCAACAGTGGTATCAAAGCCTGGATCAAAGGGTTCTGAAAGAGAGACGAGATGGAGACCAGTGGTGGCATAACCCATGACGGATATATGTTCAAGTTGACAGCGGACAAATTTACTTACTGAAGGTTGATGATGGAAGATCATCTCTATTGCAAAGATTTGCATGAGCCCATTATCCTGGATGAGAGACCAGCGGGCAAAACCGATAAGGAGTGGGAGATCCTGAGTCGTTAGGCGGTAGCTACGATCAGGAAATATATTGATAAAAGCCTCTTTGAGCACGTGTCTGAGGTCACGAACGCGTATGAGTTGTCGAACAAGCTGAAATCCATGATTCAAAAGAAGACTCCTAGGAATAAAACACACCTGGTTCCTCGACTTGTGAAGCTGGAATACAAGGACGGGATGAGTATGATTGAACACCTCAACACATACAAAGGTATTGTGAATCAGTTGTCCAAAGCCGAGATAAAAATAGATAATGAGATGCAGGCTTTACTACTTTTGAGTTCAATGCCAGAAAGTTTGGATACTCTGGTAGTGACATTGAGTAATTCGGCTCCTGAAGGAAAACTGAAGATGGATGTTGTGACTGACAGCCTCTTGAATGAAGAAGTCAGGAGAAGAGAATGAGGTGTAACCAGCACGTCTGAGGCCATCGTTGGTGAGAACAGAAGTAAGCCCGAGTTCCGGGGTCGTAGCAAGAACTGGGGTCGTGATAGATGAGATCAATCTAGAGACCGGTCAAGGCCGAAATTTGAACTAAAGTGCTTCTATTGTGGGAAGCCTGGACATAAGAAGACTGACTGTTGGACTCTGCAAAAAGATGAGTAGAGTGGCACAGTGAAGAGAGATCAGATTGTGCTGAAGAAAGAAGACAAGAGCACCACAGCGGTGGTTGCCAACGCTGAAGCCAAGATATTTCTTCTCGGAGAAGATAATTTTCTGAATGTTGCCTTTGATGACTGTGCCTGGATTTTTGACTCAGGTGACTCTTTTCATGTGACTTCTCACAAAGGTTTTTCTCATCATACAGAAGTAGAGACTTTAAAGTTGTTAAGATGGAAAATCAGGTGACCAGCAAAATTGTTGATGTCGATGATGTGACCCTGACCTTGGATGTAGGGTGCCGACTTATATTGAAAGATGTGAGGCATGTACTTGACATGCGATTGAATCTAATCTCGAAGGGAAAGCTAGATGATGCTGGATTAGTAAACAACTTTGAAGGAAGTAGATGGAAATTAGTCAAGGGAAGCTTGGTGATGGCCCGAGGAAAGAAGGAAGGCTCCTTGTATGTGATGCAAGGAAGGATAACTGGCGGAGAAGCCAATTCTTTCCATAATGGACTGAGCTTAGAGCTATGGCACAAGTGCCTCGGCCACATGAGTGAGAAATGACTCCAGATTTTTGAGAAGAAATAGCTATTAACCGGGTTGAAGGGCCAAGTGCTGGACAGTTGCACGCACTGCCTAGCTGGAAAGCAGCACCGAGTTTCGTTTGTGAGACCGGATCAACCTAGACGACGGAGGTGTATTATTGACCTCGTCCATATTGATGTTTGCTCCATGTCTGAGAGATCGCTTGGTGGAGCTCAGTATTTTGTCTCTTTGATTGATGACCATTCCCGCAAAGTGTGGGTTTATCTGTTGAAGTCTAAAGACCAGGTGTTCCAATTGCTCAAAGAATTCCATGCTATGGTGGAAAGGAAAACTTGCAAGAAGTTGAAGGTGGTCAGATCTGACAATGGTGGTAAGTATCGTGGTCCCTTTGATGCTTATTGTAGAGAAGCTGGGATTAGACATGAAAAGATGCCCCTAAGACTCCAGAGTTGAATGGACTTACTGAGAGAATGAACCAAACTATTGAAGAGAATTTTCGAAGTATACTATCCAATGCCAAATTGTCGAAATCATTCTGGGGAGAAGCAGTTAGAACTGTTGTTGATTTGATTAATCTCTCACCATCACGACCACTTGAAGGTGAAATTCCTGAAGAAGTCTGGACAGGTCGAAAAACAAATTATGATCACCTGATGGTGTTTGGATGTCGAGCCTTTGTACATGTCCCTAAAAATGAAAGGGAAAGCTCGATACAAAGACGAAGGAATGCATCTACCTTGGTTAGCCGAAAACTGAGTTCGGGTTTAGACTTTGGGATCCAATCAATAAGAAGATAGTGAGAAGTCGGGATGTGACTTGTCATGAAGATGAAACCATTCATGACATCTCGAAGTCCCAAGTCCGAGTTGCTGTCTGACATGAAGAACCTGTCCCTCTTGTTCGAGCTGAAGCAGGGGGAGAAATCAATGAAGAAATCATTGATGATGTTGAAGATGATGACCAACAAGTTGATGAGGACCGAGATACTGAGGTCCAAGTTGATGAAGAGGACTGGGATAAGGAACTGGGTTCTCCAGATGCTGAATAAGAACAGCCAAGATACCCCACTAGAGAAAGAAGACCTTCTACAAGGTACCCAGATGATGAATACACCATCACTGCTGAATATGGTGAGCCTCATAGTTATGATGAGACAATAACGAACTCAAAAAAAGAGGAATGGTGGAAGTCAATGCAGGACGAGATAAGTCCCTGCACGAAAACCAGACCTATGAGTTGACCGAGCTACCTAAAGGGAGACGAGCTCTGAAGAACAAGTGGGTGTATAAAATCAAACAGAAAAAGAACAGTCAGAAGTCGAGATACAAAACCCGGATTGTAGTGAAAGGCTACAAACAGAACAAAGGGATTGATTTTGAAGATATCTTCTCTCCTGTTGTGAAGATGACCTCGATCCGAACTGTGTTAGCCATGGTGGCTTCAGTGGACCTAGAGGTAGAACAGATGTATGTGAAGACGATATTTCTTCATGATGAGCTAGAGAAAAAGATATATATGGAGCAACCTGAAGGGTTCCAAGCTCGGGGATGCGAAGGCATGGTATGCTTGTTAAAGAAGAGTCTCTATGGCTTGAAATAAGCACCTCACCAGTGAGTGGTACAAGAAGTTTGAATCCTTCATGAATGATCACAAGTTCATGAAGACTGAAGCTGACCACTGTGTATTTGTGAAAAGGTATGAGACTGGAGATTTTCTAATCCTGTTGCTATATGTTGATTGTAGGGCAAAGTAAAGAAAAGATTGTTGCCTTGAAGAAGGCATTGAACCCGTCCTTCGCTATGAAGGATCTCGGCCTTGCAAAACAGATTCTCAGAATGAAAATAATCCGGGATAGAAAGAAGAAGCTACTGTGGTTGAGTCAAAAAAAATATGTTGAGAAAATCTTGAAGAGATTCAGCATGGACAAAGAAAAGGTTCTCACCTGAAACATTTTTAAGACGATTTTTAGTAAGTGTTTGTAAAAAAGAAAAGGTGTTTTTAAGATGATTTTTTTCCAAAATAAATAGTCTTAGAAAATCATTTTTTATTGTTTTTTTCTAAAAAGGTTTTCTAGCTAAGACGGTTGTAAGGAAAGCCTTTTTAGAATGTCACATTCTAAGACAAATTTTTCAAAAAATCGTCTTAGAAACCAATTTTTTTTTTTAAAAAAAGATGGATTTCTAAACATTCTTAGACGGTTGTTCCTTTGAACAGTCTTAGAAAACAATTTTTTAATTTTTTTTTATAAAAATAGGGTCTAAGATGTTATTTCTCATAATCGTCTTAGAAACCTATTTTTCATTTTTTTTAAAATGTTTCTAAGACACCTCTAGGGAATAACCATCTTAGAACATGAATATTCGAAGATAGTTGTTTCTTAGAATCTTCTTAGGAAATACTTTTTTTTTTTTTTGTAAAAATCATGTTCTAATGTTACAAAGACAATATTGAAACTGTCATCGAAAGTCTTAACTTTTGACGACGTTTGTTATAAAAACGATCTTAGAATCGTTGTTAAAACTGCTAAACAATCGTCATAAAAGGGTGGTTTTTTAGTAGTGTTTACATATTTAAAAGACAAAAATATATTTAACTTATTTAAATAGTATCACATTCTTTAAATGTGCTAAATTTATTTATTCATATATTTATTTGCCATCAATCCAATCAATTCATATAAAAAAATAATGAAGAGAGGGTAACTAACATAATTGAATAGGTATATGCATTTTGCAAATCTTTTAATACTTGTTTTTGATTCTTCTAGATAAAAAGAAATCCATATAATAGAAAAAGTAAATTAGATGATTAATGACCTAATTAATTTATGACTTTTATGATTTGGATAATTATTATGTTTAGAAACTACTTTCAACTAAGACCTCTTATATTTAAGTATCTACTACTTTAGAGATTAAATAATTTTCTTAATTAATTCACATTTATATTTTTTCTCCTTGTTATTAGACAACTATCCAATCTCTACACACAATTTATAAAAATAACGTTGATTTTTTAAGGTTTTATAATTTAATCCTTATTAGTTAATTTAAAAAGTAATACATAAAAGTAATAATTTCTTATAAAATCATATTTTAAATTATTTCTGAATAATTAATAGTAAAGTCTTTACTTATATTAACAAGAAAATTAGTGAGGAATGATTAACGATCTAACCTGATATTTCAAAGAAGTAAGTTATATATCATAGTTCCAAGTTTAATAATATTTTTTTATTTATAGGAATAATTGAATATATGTTTCGAATTTAATAACCCTGATCAATGTTTTAACATATTTTAAAATTTTAGACGTGTTAGTTTTGTCTTTCTTATTTTCCAATTTTCACTTTTTATTTGTTTTATGTTTGAAAAATTATCTTTTATATTTTTAATAAAACATTATAATAGAAAGTTATGCAATTCATATTAATAAAAATCTCAATCATATTTAATAATTTAATTGTGTCATTTGAATAAAAAAAACACACATTTTTTTGGTTTTAGAAAAGAGATCATCTGTGTTTTGTAAGGCAAAAAAAATTAAAATATAACAATTTCAATTAAAAATTATAAAAATATTGTAGTTTCCAAACTATTTACGGATATATAGCAATCAATCACATCACAGGTGTACGTGTTCAATCACGTCCCAGGGAGATGTGAATGGAGCTCGGTCACGCCCCAGGGAGATGTGATTCATTAGGGAGTGACACATGTCATTTTGAGACACGTGTCATTTTGTGACGCGATGTGTAGAAACTTCGGAAGGCCATAACTTTTGACTAGGATGTTCGATTGAGGCGAAACCGGTGGCCACGCTCTCGAAATTGAGAGGAGAAGCCACTGGCAAGTTCCCAAAGGGGACTTGGTCAAAAAATATGCCTCCATTGGATATTCCTATCAAAATGGTTTAATTCATTTTTGGTATATTTATTTACCAAATTTATATTGTAGATTTTTAAACGATTTTTGTTTACTTAATTAAAAAATGATAATATTGTAGTCGCAACACTAATTTCAACAGTTGAACAAAATTATACTATAAAATTGGTGATACATATAAACTTCGAATAATCATAAATTTTGATAAAAATGTCCGATGGAAGCGTATTTTATGTCAAAATGTTCGAAATTAAGAGAAGTAATTAGAAAAATAAACAATAGCATGCAATTCACTAATTGAATAAATAAAAATTAGAAAACAAGAAAATTTTTGGGTGTTCAAAGATTAAATCATAATTTTGAGGCACTTAGAGGCCTCTTTTGGGAAATTTTTTTGACCAAGTCCCCTTTGAAAACTTTCTAGCGGCTTCTCCTTTTAATTTCGAGTGCTTGTCCACCGATTTCGCCTCAATCGGACATCTCAGTCAAAAGTTATGACCTTCCGAAATTTCTACACATCGCGCTGCAAAATGACACGTGTCACTCCCTGTTGAATCACGTCTCCTTAGGGCGTGACCGAGCTCCATTCACATCTTCCTGGAGTGTGATTGAACACGTCCACCTGAGATGTGATTGATTATTATACATCCGTAAATAGTTTGGAAACTACGATATTTTTATAATTTTTTATTAAAATTGTTATATTTTAATTTTTTGTTTCCTGTTTTATAATTTACTTGATTATAATTTAATCTTGCTCGTGACGCGCTTTTACTTTTGGCTCAAAGAAATTTTTTACACGGAGGGGAAAGCTACAAACCCAAAACCTTCTACCCTTCTTTCTAAATGGGGGTGGCCAGAGCACCCCATAACACAATTTTTTTTATTAAATAAAATGTTCTTTTACATATAAATACAACAAAACCTTATATCACTTTATAAAATCTATATAATAATTTAACACTAATTTTACTCATCTTTAAATGAAAGAAGCGTTCAGCCGTTCCAATCAGGTGCAGGTGGTAATTTGATGAAAGTAAAAATATAGAATCCAAAATATCTAATGTTTTATCTACGAGTTAACCCATGCATGTATTTGTGGGGTTTGATATGATTAAAGCACCGATTGGAACAGCTTGACCTAACTATACTCAACCATTTTGTTTGTCCTCATAGGTAAAAAAAAGTCTAATATGATATAATTTATTTGACTTAACCAACAGCCCATACACTAAGCATCACTTGCGCATAAGAAATAAGAAATGATTAAAAAAAATAATTAAATAAAAAAGAAGATAGATTTTTAATATTACATCTAAAAATTTATTAAAAAATGGAAATCAAACCGTATTATTGACATATTTTGAAAAATAATTTATATAGTATTCTCCATAGTTATTTAAATTAATTTTTATGATAAAATTTATTTGACTATTTTAATTAATAGCATATTAAATGTTAAGAACATATGTTTTAATTCAAGAATTAACCCTGCAATAAATTCTTCGAAAAATTTCTCAAACGGTTAAGCTGTGTAGAGAAAGTTATACAAATATCGAATATTGACTTTGGTGACAGAGAAACTAAACCAACCAGTAACGAACTCTCGTTCACCGTAACTGGTCAATACACTCCCATTTTTCATTTTTTTCCCCAAAATACCCTGGATATTAGAAATTAATCTTCCTTACTTGTTGCACTCCCCCGCTTCAACACTCCAACGTTCACTCTTGAACAACTCCTCCTTCCACCCCCTCACCCGTGTCTCCTCTGTTTTGTTATCAAAGCCACCCTTTCTAATAACCTCTCTACCAAAATTCATTCGAATTTTTCCCTTGGTCCAATTTTGTAGCCGGTACGCTCTTCATTTTTCTCCTAAATTTCCAAAATAGTTGATTACATCGAAAACCTGTAGTAATGCGTGGAATTATAAAGCTGTTTTTTCTTCATTGTTTTGACTTTAAGCATGACAATTGGAATTGTTTCTTAAATTATTGTCTTCAAATAATGATTAAATTGAAAAAACGTTCTAGCTTTTTTAAGAGTTTAATCATCATACACACTATACACAGTGTAAAATATTTTTATAATATTGTTTAATTATAATTTATCGTTAATATGATTTTTAAAATAATTATCACAAAAGTCAACCATTTTATTATATATGGTAGATTATGATTGGACGATGATATAAATTTTTTTACATTGTTAATGTATAATTTTTTAATGTTTATATTTTTATCAGCTTTTTAATTTTTATATTAGATATTTTTGTGAGTGGAAACAACGTTTTATGATTAAAATAATATACTATTCATATCTTATTTGTTAGTTGGTTGAGATGCTTTTATTAATGTCATCTTTAGAATGTAATCGTTAGAAAATTGATCATTGAAGTATTAATTTTTTCAAGAGTTATATGGGTGGTGAATGTTTCTTTTCCCGGAAAAGAGTTGTATAGGAGGGAGAAAGATACAAGGGAGTGTATTTACTTGGGTAATTTAGGGAAAAAAAAATTAAAATAGTCAGATAGAGGAGTGCACAAGTATTTAAGGGGAGTGGAAATAGACTTTGTCATTAATTATGGAACCCAAATGCGCTATTTTCGTCAATAAGAAAATCGAGAGCAAATCTTGTATATACATTACATAAACCCTACACCTTAGGTCCGTTCGGGTGGTTGTCTGCTTCCACTTTCAAAATTATTAAAAATTAAACTCAGTTTATGTTTTAAATTTTCAATTTCAATTTATTTTTATTTTTAAATTTTAAAGGTTGTTGTAAAATAAGTCATGTGAGCTGCACATGTGTTTTAATAGTTTTTTATACCAAAAATACTCTCATCCTCTTCCTTAAACATTGGAACATGAACAGATTAATCACATTCATAGACACTACTAAAAAAATATGTATTCTACAATGCCAAAATAACACGGTTCCCAACAACCATCTTAAAATGTCAGACATCGACAATTTTGTAAATAGAGAGAAAGAAAACCACACAATTTTACAAAAAACGTCATGGAGTGTTACGTGCAATGACGGTTTTTTATATAACCATCGTTGAACGCAGTATATCATGACTTTTTTGTAAAATTGTCATGGTTTGCAATCCTTCTATTTACAAAATATAATTTACGCATTCACTTCCTCACTCACTCACTCACTCACTTACCATCGTGCCCTCCCTCTCTCACTTAGCTCATGCAATCCCTCTGTCACTGAGATCGTTGCCTCACTCCCTCCCTTACTCACCGGCTGTCGAAGGTGTCACTACTACAAAAGGTACATTTTACGACGTCAGATTTATGACGGTTGATCGAAAACCGACGTTGTAGCAGAATCAGTGGCATTTTTGTAATTATTTGAACACTAATACAACAACAATGTCGGTTTATGGAATAACCGTCGTTGTTGACCATAATACAAATACGGTTATATAGTAACCGTCGTTGTATTCAATAATTCAAAGTCGGTTTCATTAATAAACGACTTTGATGCTTTTTAAAATAATAAAAACAAATTAGTTTCCCTTCTTCTACAACTGCGACCTTGTCTCACTTACCACCAACGTTCTCCATTGAAGCTTCGTTGTGAAGAACACTGTCATACAAGAACGACCACTGTCACCTTGTAACGTCAAAGGTAAGACGCATTACCTGTTTCACTGTCATTGTAAGCTAGCCCTCTGACCCTTTTTTCATCCTTCATTCTTCACTCATTCTTCTTCTTTCAGGTTACACTCACACTGTGTCCACCAAGATAAAGGCCACTTCCATGAGCGAGTACATGATTGTTTCCGACGGCGAGTACAAATAAAAGTCTACGAGGTCAGGGAGCTAGGGTTCAAGTTTAGTCGAATGCCACTTGGACTTTGAGATCGTTGATTTTCAGGTAATAGCTTCAATTCTAATGTGTATGCTAATTCAGTGAAGACTTTTCAGGTAATAGCTTCATGTCTCCCACGTCATGCTGCCGCCCTGTGTTGCCATTATCATAAAGGTAAGAACCCTATTTTATTTTGCTATTGTTAATTTCAACATCGAGATTTTCTATTTTGTTGTTGTTGTGTAGAACTGAATGAAAATCAATTGTTGTTGTTGCTATTCTATTTTTCTTGAATGAAAGAATATATTTTTTTTTGCTTTTTATTTGCAGCGAATGGTGTCTAAAACACTTTTGCTTTGTTGTATCGAATGCACCTCAAATTAGGAACTTAAGAGCAACTTTTATTAGATACAATATTTGAGAAATTAAGGATGTCAAATATACAAAAATTAATTTTCAAACATTCTGCACTAGTGCAATACCCAAAAACCATTTGATTTCAATACTTGTTATAATACAAGTGTGTGGTGAAGTCTCACATCATGTAGGAATGAGAAGGTTGAACACCATATAAGTGAAGAAAAGACCCATAAACCTGAACTTTAAGGTTTTAGGTTAAGATGTGGTGTCAAATTCACTTATATGATTGTTCATGACCCATTGATGTAAATCTCTCTGATGTAAATTTACATAGTATTTACCCCATCGATTTCCCAACAAATACTTTAAGTACTCTCACTACTATCTTAAAGTTGAACCACCGTGCAGGACAAACAGCTTGTATATCAGCTGGCAGTAAAACAAACTACAATTTACAAGCCAAAGAAAATACAAAACTTGTTATGCATTATGAGCTATCATATTCAAAATAAAATCATTACTCGAGTGAATATAATTCCTATTTATTTATTTTTTGTTCTTTTATCCTATTTGCTTATTTTAAATGACAAACCATGTAAGATATATCCATGGCCACCCATTTTTTTATGGGCTTAGATTTAAACAGAACTGTAGGAGATACTAGGCTGGATAAAATTGACAATACATGGTCATAGCAGCTAGAATTGCATATGAGCAGGACCAGTAAGAGAAAAGGAATGAACATATATTACATTAAAATTGGCGTTCAGATATTTACGGAGACAAATGGACAAGTTCTTTCTGCTAGATGATGCGCAACAAAAAACTAAAAAAAAAACGAGCCAAAAATGTACTAGCTATCTTCACAAGTGATAAAGTGAAAGCATGCCCGAACCATTTTAAGGGTTGAGGGAATATAATATATTTATCACTTGTAAACAGATAAATCCGTCAAATTAAGATGTTTTCCAAGTTTGTTGCCATGCAAAGTGACGGAACATCTGACTTTTCCATAGAATTTAGACTTGACTAATCTTATCAAGATGAAAGCCCTTGATCTCACTACAAATGTCAGGTTCAGTGGCAATGTAACATCGTGATGTCCTAACACCACTAGTGCCAACCTCCACTGACTGTTCCTCGATTGATAGAACTTCTGCATCAGTTAGCCAATTTACAAAAGACAATGAGAAATTAGTCAAATTAGTTGCATCAACAATATGTGATATGCGTCTAGCATAAGTGTTTTCCAAGCATAATTAGATCATAAAATGCATGAGAATGAATGATAAAAGCTTCAAATATGCATAAATGTTGACAAAAATTGCCTTGATGATGTTTTGATCAGTTTTAAGAAGTCAACAGGTGAAAAGATCCAAAGAAAGTCCAGAGGAAGCAGAAGCAAAGACATGGCGCGATCCGCGCCATGGTTTTATCACTGACGCTATCCGCGTCAAATCTAGCGCCAACCGCGTGGACATTGCTCTGGAAAAGGGATTCTCTCTGGAATCCCGCGCGGACAACGCCAAGTGCCGCGCCATTGCTACCTTGGAAGTTGAGATTTCTCTGGAATCTGGCGCCATCCGCGTGGAGTGTAGCGCTACCAACGCCACAGTTGAAGTGGGGAATCCAGTTCCAATCCACGCGACCCGCGCCAGAGCCGCGCCATGCGCGCCAATATCCAGCGCTACCAGCGCCCATTTCCGCGCGATCCGCGCCACACTCAAATTCTGCAGATTTCAGTTGCTGTCAAGGGTAAGCTTGGGATTTCACCTTCCCAAGTATAAATGCAAGAACCCACTTCTGAAGGAGGACTTTTTGCACGAAATTTCACCAAAGAAAAGAAAGAAAGAGAGCTTGGAAGCTTAGCTAGGGTTTGGAGATTGTGAGAAGAAGTGGGGTGTCTTCCTTCTTCTCTTCCTTCTCCTTGCTTGTGTATCAGCTGGGCTTGCTTCTTTTTGCTGTATTAAGGCCAGCCATGATTAGGTTTGGCTAGTTTCATTTTGTAGCTAGGGCCAAGCATTTGATGTAAATCCCATTTGGGTTGTATTGAATGCTATTATTCATTTATCTAAAGCTATTTTACTGCACTTTGCTTGAATTTTCATATCTCTTTCTTAGACTTGATCAATCTATTAAAGGTTTTAGAGCTAGGGTTCACAATAGGAATGTTGGGGCTTTAGTCTTGGAACTAAGTGTAGTAGCTTGCTTTACATTACCTAGGAATGAGAATGTATGTGGGTAGTTTAATCATTATGTTGCTTAATGCTTAACCCTAGGAAGGTGACTAAGGGATTAGAACTTTCAAGTGGGTTAAAAGGTTGTTTCACTGAGTAATCGGTAAACAACTGAACTTAGATGCACGTATTTGCTAAATAGCTTAACTAATTGAATATAAGTACGCAATACGGACTATTTGGGAGGTTACATCGAGTGTGGGTGCCCTGGCTACACTTCTTTTATACTGTGACAACTTAATCCTTGTTCATAACTTAGCTCTACATTTCAAACATTGTTTTACTTTGATTATCCAAACAAACAATCAATACTAGTACTTTCACCAATATTCGTTAATCCAACTTTTAGATCTAAGTTATAATACAATCGGTGCACTAATCCTCGTGGGACGATATCTTTACTTAACACTTTATTACTTGAACGGACGGTATACTTGCCGATTTCGCAACAATATGCAAATGCAGAGTGTCATGTTATAGTGTGTCTAAGTGTCTCACTATGCAGAAGAAGAATGTCTTTGTCCCAAAGTGTCTAACAACACAATACTAGGATATATAAGACCCGTGCGTATTGTCATGTTTCACTTTTCAAGACAATCAAAGCATGAAGGAATGCACTAGACATTGCATTGAAGAAATAATACATACTACGATACTAACATGGAATGTACTAAAGAAATAACTCGTAGCTTGCAGGTTATGATATATGATATATATTATATATTAATTAGTATATTAAATTAATCTGCGCCTAAGACTTCGCCGTTCATTTTGTATTGATAGACAGCTTGATACACTCTTGGATAATAAAAAAATACTGTATTATGGTTTACGTAACATAAGAATATACTTTTAAAAAAAATTATGCAATAATTTGCACAGAAATTTTTAATGTGATTACTTATATATGTGTGTAACATGCATGGCTATGTGTCGGAAAGGTTAGTGTGACGGGCAATAAAAATCGCAATAAGCTATAGACTTTATAGGTTATTAATTAGTAAGCTCAAGGCATTGTTATTAAGTGAATGAATTAAAAATTAAGTTGAAAATGCAACTAAAATAGCGATTCACGTATACTATTAATATTTTTAATAAAAATTAATTTTAATTCCTTAACTTTTAATACTAAGATTATGTTTAAATATCTAATTGTAAAAATAGAGTATGAAATAGAACAACAAAATAAATTAGAATAAAATGGAATTAAACTTGGTAAGAAGTTCCATGATAATCTATTTTTTGTTATATTCTAATATTGTTTCTGAGTAGTAGTAGTTGAAATTGGATGTATTGAGAGGGCTGTATGGTACAAAGGGATCGAGCTGCCAGTAGGGTGCTCTGCAACTGCCTGTGACATGTGATTAAGTGGTCATTGGTGAGCCCAGATGCTTGCATGAATGAATGAACCACTGTTGGACCAATGAAGCTAAAATCTTTTCTAACCATGTCATTGCTTATGCTCTCTGATTTTGATTTCTTCATTGAAATCTTGTGGCCAAACTTGTATTGACTGGAGATTGATTTATGATTCACAACCCCCCAAATGTACTTGTCAAATGCGCCAAAGTCTTTCTTAATCTGTAACACAAATTTGCAAAATAAATATTAGCAAATATAGTTCAGTAGACATGATCAATATTGCAAGATTAATGTTATAAGCCAAATTAGCAGAAATTATACTACCCTAATGAAAAAATAATCTGAGAAGGGATGCTATATAGGCCTTTGGCTTCTTTGGTATTTATTTTTCTTTCGTAATTATATACTTGTGTATTTTGGTAATCTGTATCACCCAAAGTTTCATTGCAATTCTGAGAAGTAATAATTTTAGCTCTTGCTTCTGTGCGTTTTGGATAACAAAGGAAATATTTTTTTTTTTTTTCTGAGGATGTCGTAGTTTATTTTTTTCTCCAAATAAATGGTTAAGAAATTGTTTATAATATTAAAACAAATCTATTTCTTTTTTAATTACTCTTTAGAACCCTACTCCCCAGTGTCAGAACTTTGTGGAACATGAAGTTGTAAAGACAACTAGTATGGAGAAAGACAACTACACAAGTGAACAAACTTGTAATGTGTTACTATTAATTTGCTTACAATGCATTTGAAATCATTATTCTTTAATCTTTAAGTAAAACAGAGAATTACCTCTTTAAGCAAGAGAAATACCCCATGGCAAGTTTTGAAATGGTTGCAAACTGCAATTTATAATCTCATTTGTGATTTGTCTTTTTCTGATTTTTTTTTTTTTTTTGTTTTGCCTTCTGCTTTTAATAATATTTATGTTTCTCCTTTTGCAGTGCTAGAGACACTACTGTGCTCACTTTCAGATTATTTATCCTGAGGAGGGTATATATAAATTTTCTCCTTACTTACAACTGATTAATATAAATGTCATAGTTTATATAAAGAGGTTGAAAGGTAGACCTCTGAACAAGACAAAAGTGGAACATCAGATATTTCAGTTATAGAATCTGCTACATCAAACCCGTTAGTTATGATTTATGAACATCAATATTTGTTAACCATAAAATCATGTAACTTGAATATTTTGAAAGAAACTTACAAGCCAAGTATCCAGATTGATTGCAATTTGTCACGGCCTTCATTTCTATGATGGAGCCACGTGGAAGAAACCAGTGGTCATAAGTCCCTGAAATAAGAGATTCTGCATTCTTGCATTTGAAGCTAGATAGGGTGATCATGATATATTTCAACCAAATAGAGTGATCAATTAGCTGCTGGTTTGTTTTGTAATAAAACATTAGAAGTATAAATAATGTCAATAAATTTAATCGTTAAATCAATAAGACATTGTTTTCTTGCTATACTAGAGAATGCATGTCATATATAAGCATATCAACGGCTTGAAGGCTATTGGATTCTGACGAAGCAGTATGTTGACTTCAGTTATTATGCTACTATAGTACATAACACGGGAAAAAAATATAGATTAAGATAAATCAATTTGTTTTGTTCACCATATTTGTTATTACTATGGTTGCACATTAATGATGATGAAGATGCCAACAGTATAACTTAGAGAGGGACAAACCTATAACTTTGTTTTGGTTTTCGATTCATTGTCTAGATGGAAAACTAAAAGGAGGGCATTTTTCAAATTATTCACATACAAAGCCTCTGCTCTGTCCTACCAAATTTTTTATTTACTAGTGACTTGAAAGCTTTTCTGTCTGTCTTTGCATCTCTAAATTTAACATGAATTAAGATATACTTTCTTAAGCTTTTATTGTTTCAGCCAAATCCCTCTGTCTATGTCTCTTTTTTTCTCTTATTTTTTCCTTTTTACTACAACACACCAGTGAGACTATATTGCAATTCACTGACTTCATTGTTCTCAATTGTGTAAATCTACATTTTTCCTGAACATGGCTTGATCAGAGTAATATAAATTGTAAACTTTTAGATCTTCAGCTGGTCATGTTCATACAACATGCCACCATCACTGATATGCCTCGTCATATCTATTGTAAACAAAAGATCCTATATCATAGGAATTAAAAAAATACTTAAGTTTATATAAAAAAAAAATTATTTTAGTATCTATATTGTAAAGATCATAACCCGTTATTAGCTCAATAATTCATTGTCACATTTTTATTTTAGTCTTTATAACTTAAATTCACCCTACGTATTCACTTTTCTTTTCTTACCATGTTGTGCATACTATTTACTCCTTGTCCCTCTTTGACACGTTCTGGTTATTATTACTTGCCCGTGTTTTATTTGTGGCAATATTTCAAAAAATCCTTGGAAGGAAAATTGTTTAGTTGTGTTTCCTTAGTGTTGAATTCAACACAATCTGTCAAGTATAATAAAGTTGTGTAAGATTATAAATCATTTAGTTAGAATATGATTTGACACCAAATTACACATATTCTGATGTAATAAAATTTTGATGCGAATATATCCAATGAATTATTTAATCATTGGAGGAAATATTATATTTGGATTGGTATAATAAATATATATATATATATATATAATTCTAATATATGTTTTCTCACTCTAATTTTTGTTTTAGTGCCATAGCATTATATATTTTAAACAAATATATACTACTGCAAAAGATTGCAACTTCAACGTGTGACTCAAGGACATTGACAATTCAAATATTCAATGACCTAGCAATAAGGTGTTTTCGACAATTGACAAAGTAAAAAGCTTTTACTATCATTAATTCCTTATCATAATGACCAATTGTTTGATTTTTACAGTGTTAAATGTTTCTAATGTCACAGGTTCAACTTGCTTTACGATATGTAAATGAAAATGATCAATAAGATTAGAGAAAGTATAATTATATTCAAAGATATCACACTTCCTCAGTACAAGAGATATATTGCGGAAAGAAACATGACTATTTATACGAGGAGATTATTTTTTCCAAACACGAATAAAGGAACAAATATTATAATATCTTACCTGTTGTCAACCCTATACAGTAGCGGATAACTTTGAATCCCTGTAGCTCTCGGTCTTTTTCAATTCAGTAACTAATAACTTTGAATCCCTGTAGGATGAATAGTTTTTGCTAATAAAGTTGCTAATGAATTACTGCCATATCTCAAATCTACTTGACTTCTTCCACCTTGAGACTTGAGTGTTTCTTCCTCTGCCTCAAAAGGCTTGTTGAAAATGCACAATCTAACCGTTGAAAATTGCAGCAATTTATTCTTCAGTATTAATACATGTTTGATTTGCAGTTGAAAATATAATGACCCACGTTCCAATGCAAATCCAACAGATAAAAGCAAAAATGAACGCAAAACAAGGATTCTGATCTGTTGACAAAATTACTTCTGTCTCAAACATAATTTTACAGATGCAAATCAAACATGCTCTTAATATGTGGCCTAATCGCAGGTAACATAAAAATTGTTCTGTATTTTGTATTCAGTGTAATAATCAAATTACAGATTTTGAGGTTATCTATGATATATAATCCTATCTAAAAGAGAGTTGTATACAATTAAGTTTATTACAAAATGGTTTTGAATTACAACTGGTTAACTGCACATCCATGTTTTAGGTTTACAACAGAGGAGATGAAGAAGATGTGACAAAATCATGGTTCTCATTCTTCTCATTTACCATATTTTCATCTTGAGCCTGAGCCCCACATGACAGCATAAAATCCAATACCTATTGTAGCAGCTCCAATCATACTGCACCCAAAATTAAACCCAATGTTAGACAGGGTAGTCCTGGCTTTCAGCAATCAAGTTTATTTTTCCACAGGTGTTCTGTTCTTAATTAGATGTATTTACCTTCCAAGATAAAGGCTCTCTCCTATGAATATTACCCCCACGCCAATTGCAATGACCATTCCCAAAGGACTAAACATAGCTACATAAACTGGTCCCTTCTTTCGACATGCCCATGTGTATACAACACTCCGCATTGATACAACAAATATTGCCTACAAATATATCAATTGTCACCACAAAACTAAGAAAAATAATTCATGGATACTTAATAATTAGATGACACCACCTTGAGAGAAATAGAGGAAGAGAGATAGGTAACATGATGTAAAAGAGAGACACAAATAAAATAAGGATTTGATGAAATGCTTGATATATACGAGTGTAAAATTAAAACACAACTACCACCTTATAATTGGTCATGTGTCAAAAGGTTCTCCTAAGTCATAATAAAGTTTATACTTAATAAAATACAGCTATCAACTCTTCATTAGATTTGAGTATCCAAGTTCTTGGATTTCCCTCTGCAAGGAGAGCTACTATGGCAGATAGGATTACCGCCATGCTGCAACAAATGGTTGTAACCACTAACTCTTCAGGATAGTCCTTGATAATCCAAGTCTGTAAAAGCAAATAAAAGACTTTTACATGTTTGGGGAAAATAATCATTTAAAAAAAACTCTTCCATTGATTAAAAATTGTCATTTTTCAAAGTAAGATAAACTTAGATTAAACTGAAAACACTGCTTGCTGTATGCATGTTGAATTCAGAATGGTTAGTTTTACCTGAACAATAAACAAAACTGAAAGGCACAAGCTAGATATTGCAAGAAGAAAACCACCATCTATCCAATCTGATTGCGCTGAGAGGTAAGTTCCACTTCCACTCAATACTAAGTTTCTCATAGAACTACTACCAGTCAATGGCATTCCTTTGTATAAAGTGATTATCAATGCCCCTGCAATTAAGCTTTTATTAAAATAAATTTTTTAGTTCTTATAAATAAATAATGGCAAATATGAAGGTAAAAGCAGGGACAAGGTCCGACATGGCAGAGTTTAGTGTGGGAGAACTATATCCGATCCCAGTGTACGTCAACGTCTGCACTGCAGTACTGCACAGCTAGCTCAAGGTTACCCAAATAATCAAAGAAAAAAACTTAATTCGATGCACATAAAATTGGAGTTTCGGATAAAAAGGTTATTCTTCTAATAAAAATTTACATCCATAAAAATTGCATCTAACTTTTTATAATCAAATTACTTTACTTTCTTATAACAAATATTTAATCTTAATTGTTACATTTTAAAAAAAATAATGATAAAATGAGAAGTTTCTTAAAATTACATTAGAGTATCTCTTTTCAAGTACTTTCTTATCTTTATTATTTATTTATTTTCTTAAAATCTAATAATTATAATGAGTAACTAATCTTAACAATAAATTTTGAAAAATGAATAATAAAAATGAAAAGTAATTATTTTAAAATTATAATTGAAGTAACTTGAACATGCCTCATCTTTGTAGCCTGCTTTGTTCATACCTGAGGCAGCTAAGAAGAAAAATTCTCCAGAGAATTGAGCTTTGAATTGGGGGAGGAGTTCTTTTCCTGTGATTTTTGAAGAGTCAAGGAATGACAAGAAAATGTGTGAAAGGAAGCTAACATTTTGAGTTGACCCAGATAATAGGGTACACACCTGTGAAGAGAGCCAAGAATTTTGAGTACACAATGAAAACAAAATTACTCATTCCATTGGTGTTTGCTTCTTTGATTAGAGTGTTCAATCCCACTTCCAAGAACAGAGTTGCAACCATTGCTGCGGATACACTTACTCCTACACCACCCATTTTCTCTGTTTCTTGGACTTTACTTTCCTTTGACATGCTTCTTTTCATTTCTCATACACTCATCTGGTTTATTTGTATAGATACTACTTTTGCTAATGCTGCAACGTTTAATTACTCCAACCCCGCCACTTTTCTCTGACTTTCCTTTATCTCGATGTGATATTTTTGTTCACGTGGACCCAACTGGTTCAATTACTTTGATTACTACTTTTGGGGCTTTTCAGAGAACCCACTATTCTCAAACAGATCTAATATAGTTTTTCAATCAATCATACCAATAGTTTCTCTTTTCCAAATGATTTTTCTAAGTTTAACTAAATCTTGAAAGATTCTTCGAGCACTCACATTTTCTATTTCGTGATTTTCTTTCCTCCACCATTCCACTGATCTAATGTGTAATTGTTTGATGCTTTTTTTATATACAATATTTGTTTGATGCTAACACCATATATAGCTGAGAATAAGAAAATAGGATATTCCAGTAAGCAGTTTCAGAAAATATAAATCTAGTTTTTTTCATAATAAAAAAGATACAGAAAAATTATTTTCCCAACAGAAGGAGAACAAAATGCTTTAAAATATTGCAAGCATGAAATTCAAGGAGTAATTAATAAATAACTTGATCGAGAAAGATATTTTTTCTTTTACTGATTTGACATTCATTCACAATAATGTTAACGTATTAATTAATTAAAAAAATATAGAAAAATCTCTCTAAAATCTATTTTTTATTTATTTAATCAGATTTAGAGATCTAAATAGCTATAGAAATAAGTTTGGATAAACTTGCAAATTGGACTTATAATATGATTTGATTCTGTAATCATATAGTCATGCTGGTGGCTGTATATAATCCAGCTGGATGAAGGTTGAAGGGGAGATGTGCAGAGGTG
Organism: Glycine tomentella; assembly: GCA_007407185.1. Classification (NCBI taxonomy): domain Eukaryota; kingdom Viridiplantae; phylum Streptophyta; class Magnoliopsida; order Fabales; family Fabaceae; genus Glycine; species Glycine tomentella. The sequence continues at coordinate 502,852 of PYAF01003908.1, read as the reverse complement.
ATGGTCTCAGTTGAAGAAATTGTAAAGTTCAAAGAATAATAATATATATATATATATATATATATATATATGAAGATATTTATTTGAGAAAGAAAGAGCGATGGTGTATTGATGGATATCAGCAATGCGTATGTGGTTGGAGAAGTCATAACGTGGGTGGGTCAGAGATAAAGATGATAAAACAATTGAAATAGTTTAACATGCATGATTGTAGATAACTTTGATCATTAAGTATAAGTATGTAGATTTAAGGTTAGTCTGTATGAAAAAATAGTTATTTACACTTTAAAGATATTAGTTCCTTAAATAATTTTTGATATTTTGAGAAATTAGTTGACTCTAATCGAAAAATATTCCAGGTTCATCTAAAAAAAATTGTATGAATTATTGCAAGTAAAACCCCTTCTGATTTGGATTTGAATATTTTAAATAGTAATATTGTATTGATAAAGTAAATAGATTTTCTTTTCTTATTCACTTCTTACCAAGTAAGTAGTAATTAAGGTATTTTCACTTGCAAATATTTATAATATTTTGATTTATGAGAATCAATGATAAGTAGTAAGGTCTATATTAACTTATATATTTTACTTGGTCAATTAAGTTAGACTCCTTGGTAATTTAAAATAAATTATTTAGATGTTTTTAATTAAAAATAAAACAAATTATCCTAATTTATTTTAAATATAAATATATTTCAAAATTATTTATTTTTATCATATGTTTTAAATATTTTATTTTATTTTTTTAACTTCTTTA
>PYAF01003908.1:483614-495930 GCA_007407185.1 Glycine tomentella | reverse complement strand
TCTTACAATGCTGATGATACCCCTTATTTATAGTAGTAATTCTAGAATTAAATAAGGCAAGTGGTACAATTAAATAAAGAAAAGAAAACTTGAATTATGGAGGTGAGTTGGAGGTGAGTTGGAAAGGTATGATGGTGGGAGACTTATGATGATGGTAGGGGTGGCTGTAGGGGTGACTGTTTGTTGGGTTCCAGATCATAATGGAATCCCTTTAGCATAATGCAATACCTTTATTGATAAGTCCATGTAAGTTTCTCTTGGATGGTTTTGGTGAAAAGCATGTACACTGAAAAGGTTTAGAGAATCTTGAAAATTCATCTCCTTAACTTTATAGATTTCAGCTTCAGCATTCTTAAGCACTTGCATGTCTCTGGTGGTCAAAATGATTCTACTGCCCTGGCCAAAATCACCACACCCTCCAATTAAAACTTCTAGTTGACCTGAATCATTAACATCATCAAGAATGAGGAGAACCTTTGTTTGTTTGAGTCTTTCATTTGAAAAACGCCTGTCTTTCTGTAGAAGCTCTGATATATATTTGTTTCTTATATGGTGTATTCCATGTCTTTCTATTTCTTCTTGAACATTTAAAACAAGACTGCTGGAACCGAACTGCAACGCCAATTTGTGATATATTTGCCTTGCAATTGAAGTCTTTCCAATTCCCCCCATGCCCCAAATTCCTATGATTCGAATAGCCGGTGACTCAAGGTGCATCAAGGACTGGATTCGTGCAATATGGTCTTCAATTCCAACAATTCCTACAATTCCTTGATGATCACTAATGGAAGAACGATTCAATTTTGTCAAAATGTGGTTCACAATTTCGGCAACAAGTGTGGACTCTGGTCTGTCTCATAATAAAATTAAACAAAGTATCATAATCTATTTAAATGAACTTCTCCACAAACTTCTAGGTTAAAAAAAAAAGTCTATCCATAAGTCAAATTAGGTTATGCATAACCTAATTTCTAAAAACTCTCTCATATTAGTTTTTCCAAAATATATATTTTTAACTTATTAATTTGTAAAGAAAAATACGGAAAGTCAAGAAGAGTGAACAAAATTGGATAGAGACAGATATTGGAGTCATACATAATTAATATTGGTCTTGAATTTGTAAAATCATATATCATACACAACAGAATTACGTTATTAATGGAGAGATCAATACAATTTTAACATCTAAGTAAATTAAAAGAAGTCGAAAAAATCTGAAAAGAGCATGTAATTATTAAAGACCTGGTTACTCGTGAATCCCAGCCCGAGAGCCCAGCTGCTTCAGTTAGAGCAGCCTTCCATGCATGCACTTTGTCGATGTTGTCTTTAAATCGATGTTCATGCTTAACGAATGCTTCTGCATATGTCTCTCTCTGATTCCTAACAATTGATGGATCCACCTTATAGAAAACTGGGATCACATCCCTTCCATATCTCTTCTTGCAATCGAGTATCTTTGTGAGTTCATCCAAACACCATGTGGAAGATGCATAGTCTTCGGAGAAAACGAGAACATAAATATTTGATTCTTCTATTGCTCTGTGCAGTGCAGGTGAAATCTCTTGGCCTCTGGCTAGTTTATAATCTATATATGTATCAATCTTTTTCCTCTGTAGTTCTTCATAAATGTGACTAATGAAGTAGTCACGGGTGTCTTCCCCTCTGAAGTTGAGGAACACATGATGCCTAGTTAGAGGAGCCATTGTAATCAAATTTCTTTCCTGCTTCTGCACCTCTTAGTCTCAGTCTCTCGGGTCTTCGACTACAACATGAATAAAAAGCAAATACTACATGAAATCTTTACCACAAAAAATGCTTTATTTTTATGGCAATAAACCCATCCATCTACTTCTTATCTAAAGTTGTACTATGTAATGAGAGTAAGATATTTTGCATTAAAAGCACATTTATGGCAACAAACCTATCCATCTACTTCTTTTCTAAAGTTATACTATGGCATGTTGGGTGGAAAAGAAGTAGATGGATAGGTTTATTGTCATAAATGTGCTTTTAATGTTTTTTTAGTGAAATAAAAAAAAATTGATGACTTTTGTGGAGTTATTTTTTTAAAATAAAAGTTTAAATTAGTAATGTAAAACATAGTTTTAAAAATCGACCCGGTCATGGTATTGGGTCAGTGGTCGAACCGATGAATTACTAATTGACCCGCATGATTCGGTTTGTAATAAAAAAAAAGCAAAAAAAATTATGCATATCTTAAAATCTTTGTTCTCGTATATTCAAATTCAAAAATCTTAAAAACACAAATAAAATATAAAGAACACAAGTTAAAAAAATGACTATTATCTTTAACATTTAACATCAAAGGCATCAATGACACTATATATCAATATTTACAATAAAATATAACATAACCGTATCACATCAATGTAGATTATAAAATATAAAAAATCAATCCAAAGTTCCAACCATAGTTTTAAAAAAGGATTCGAGATCACAATTTCACTCGCAACTCAACCATAATTGCGACCACTTCTAAATCAATTTAACTTAACAAAAATTGCAATAACGACCACAAAAAATATTCAACAATGAATAAAAAGATCAATTTAACTCAAAATCACAAAAAAAAAACAAAATGAAAAAAAAAACATATAAGTGACCCGATCCGGGTCACCGGTTCGATCACCAACCCGACCGAGTCAATCTAAGTCTAAATTGGGTTAACGGTGTTAAGAAATTCCACTTTGTGATTATTTAAAATTACTTAGTGACGATTTTAAACCATTACAAAACACACAATTAGACGATATGACCAAATTTAAATGATATAATCACTCAAATTAATTTTGATGAAGTGATCAAATTGAAATGATGTTAAAAATTAGAGGATATAATTGAACCAAAAAAAATAAATGACTAAATCGAACTAATTTCAAAAATTAGAAGATCAAATTGAATCCAAAAGAATAAAGGATCAAATTAAATGCAAAGAAAACTAATTTAACCAAATTTTTTTACAATAAAAAAAAATTAAGAGTAAGGTAATTATATTTGCCTCTGTCTCAATTGGCTTGACTTCTTCCACCACAAATGTTTCTACCTCTAGACAAAAAGCTTGTTGACAATGCACAATATTTGCTTGTAGTAGTTGCTGTATAAAAAAAGTGTTACATTCTTCTGAGGGTTATCCCTTTTTTATATTTAATTTTGTGTTTCTCATTTATAAAAATTGAAACTACATATGACACACTTTTAAGGACTAAAGTTAATTTTTCAGTACTACAAAAACAACCTTTTACGACACACGTTCAACGAAGGTCATTTAAAAACCATCGTCATTGAGTAATCGGTGACATTTTTGTAATATTATGAACTTTCCAATGACGGTTTTGCAAAACCATTTTTGAGTTATCCGGGTTTTAACAAAAATCTTCGTAGTATTCAATGATACAAATATGATTTTCATAAAACTGTCGTTCTCTTGGATAATTTAAATACGGTTTCGTCAAAATCGTCTTTGAATGTCCTCAATTTATAACCCTAGCATTCACATGTTTGACCCCCTCCAACACGATCGAACGAGCTGTTTGCACCCCTGTCTCAGTCTAAAACATCTCATCCATTGTTCTGGACTTATATTCGTTGATCGTTGTTCTCCACTTCAACCATCTGATTCACTCAATCTGCCAACGATACCATCTATCACCGTTGAAGCTGACATCGTCATCGTGGGCGAAGAGGAAGTGTTGTGCTCACATATAGAAGGTATTCTTTCCTCACACATACGTGTGTAGCTCTATTGTTTGTACACGTGTTCTTTCCTCACACATATGGTTCCTATTGTTGAAGGTTAAGGATGTCATCAAAAAATTGAAAGATTTGCTGAGTTCACCTTCATCCTCCTCATAAGAAGCTAATTTTTTACCAACCTGTGCATTGGTCAAGGTACAACCTTCTTTATTTGCCATGAACTGACATATACACATGTTCAGAACATATACAATTATCACATAAATTATTTGTCATGATCCCTATTATCCCAAAAGCTTAAGTTGTTAGATAAAAATGTGTGAATTTTTATATGTACCATGTCCCCTGTTGTAAGGGCTTCCATGCTTGAAGCATTAATAATGCTCAAACATACAATAAATTGTGCTAAAACATAAGTAGTTTTTATTCATTGCAAGTTTATGGACCACCAGGATGAAACTAATGCCCAGTTGTTCTTACAGTATTTGATAACATGTCATGAATCATGTATTCCAACATAAATCACTGGGAGGAAGTAGGCTTTGATTTTCTAAGTATATAATATATAGTTATTGATCCATTGAGTGAGTTTTATGCAAACTGGAACTCCTTATTTGGGTCATTAAATGTTCACAGTACAGTTGGCTTAACCCAATTGAGCTCATTGTGTGGACTCAAGTAGCTCATGACTCTAACTTGAGCCAAGCATGAGCCTAGCAAATTTCTTCACATAATGAGTAAACTGAGAAGTAGGATAAAAATGCATGAATTCTTCAAATACCTAGTGTGAGAGATGAGTAGTACTGTTCTATAGAGTGTATGATGTGATAAGAAAAAGAGAGAGAAAAAAAAGAGGCATTAGTAGGGTATTTAAAATGAAGGAGTGTTCAAGTATCTTATTCAACCTGGAACGGGTCATGTAGGGAACCCATGCACTTCACTTGCATTTGAAATTTTGTAGTAAAGTTCACCTAATGTTTCCCCAGCCTGAACCCAAGATGTTTCATCAGCAAGGTTGATTTCAATGGAACGGATGTTGATGAGGTCAACCATCACAAATGAGGCCTTACGTAGACTAAGGTAAGATAGCCCTTCACAATCATGGCCACCACATCTGACTCTAATATGCAGCCCAAGTTGTTTGCTGCATAGAATGGCTGCTTGAATTTCTGATTATATGTTTTGGTGTTAGAATGATGAGAGGCTTCCTTGAGAAATTAACAAATCTAAGATTTTGTGCTGATGAATCCCAGACTTAGGGATATAGTGAAGAGGATGAGGTGAAGGTTATGTTTTCAATGGGTTCAGAATTGACATTGAGTTGGGATAGCAAGCATTTCTTGAATTTCTTCTCAACTAAGGTCGAAGCTACACATGAGATTGGAGGAAGCAGTATACAGTGGAACTGAATAGCAATTTGCAAAATTTTTGGATCCTAAATGAATCTGTTTGGATCAAACATCAAATGACTTATTTTTTGTGCATGCATGTGTTCAAAATCAATGACTTAATTTTTGTGCATGCATGTGTTCAATTGTTTTAAGTGAGATATAATTTTTTTCATAGTTTGGCTCCATGTTGATGTTTTCATGACATTGGTGAATTTTATTTCTTCATGGCAGCCTCAAGACGTGTAGAAAGTTTCAACCTGAAGATAGGATCTTGTCATATCTTCAGTGACCTCGCCAGCGATATGTAATATATCTATAATATTCACTAATATGCTTCCAACCAGCTATAGAAAAAAGAATGTGCACTAGTGAACACTATATACTATTTGTTTGTCAGGATAGGAAAAATATAACTTTTTGTAGTTCATGTGTTGTTCAGTTTGACACCCTTGTTAAAAAAAATGGTCATAGTACTTTTTGATAATTCGATCCGTCAGCATGTTAATCTCCTGGGAAGATAAGAGTGATTAGGACATGTTGGATGCATTAGTTTCTCACATTTTTTGGCTAATGTACATCCATAATTATGTGCTATCTCGATTAATCCAGTCAAAACTCAAAAGTAATAACAAAGGAAGTTTGGCAAAGAATGCCTGACCATCATCCACCCAAAACCACATATAGGACCAAACTCTATTTAATTCAAATGTTCATAACTTGTCAACACGCACACCATTGTCAATATAAGAATTAATTATCATTCATAGATATGTCAGCACGTAACATTGTTAGTTTTATTAGTCCATTTTTTTCTATAGTTTAAGCATCTATATATATGACCGACGAGGAGCTTGTAATTAAGACAAGAAGACACCCCTGTTGATTATTGGCTGAGTATGGTCGACAAGTTTAGTTTGTAGGACAGTTACCAGCTAACTCAAATCCGAGAAAACTTTGTTCATCTGATGGTATCGGTTTGATCAATTTGGAGCAGAAAACAATGCACAGGCATTCTTTTGCAGAAATATATGAAACAATAATTTATATTAGCATCATATAGTAATAATTTTTATGATTGCTCAGCATTACTCATGTCCTTGGATGTACATGTCATTCTTGGGTTGCATTTTCTGGTATGAAGTTTAAAAATAGTTAGTATTTATGAAAGTACAAACATGAGAGAAAGAAATGAGGGAAATGGAAATAAAAGCACCTTACGATAGGGCCCAACAATATCCTCTTAGAAGATCCCCAATATGTGATTTTCATCTTTAATTTCTCCATTGAAGTAACACACATGTGTCACTTCTCCTTTTTCTTTTAATTGTACACTACAAAAAAAAAAAAAAACGAAATTTCCGACAGACCAAAAAAATCCGTCGGTTAAAAATACACAAGTGGAACATTAGCGACAGATAATTCCGTCGGAAATTTGCATGTAACTAATTTTTAGGCTTTTATTTTTTTATTTTTTTTGGGCACCTAATGTTATTTATAGTATTTAAAAAAAGACAAATAGCATGTGATTTAGTATATAAAAAAGACATAAAACAAAATACAATATAACCAATGCAACATGAACATGACAAAACCCTTAGCAGCATAACCAATATCTTAAAAGGAATAAGATTTGAAAACATTTCATTAAACTTAAAGTATTACAACATTGTCAAGAGTATTACAAAATAAATAATAATAATAATAATAATAATAATAATAATAATAATAATAATAATAATAATAATAATAATAATAATAATAATAATAATAATAATAACTGGAGATTAAAATACAAGGAAGCCATAATAAAAGCTGCATTTACAGCATCAAGATTCCAATATAATTAAAATTAAAGTCTATCACCAACCAAATAGGGCACGAACAATACCATGTATGCCACCACCTATGAGAGCTTTCTGCAATCTCATCTTTTTATTTGTGTATGGTGGGTACCTTACAGGAGCATCACCAATAAATTTGCGATAGAGAACTGCTTTTTTGTGGCTAAAAGCTTCAAATGAGAATTTCCCATGGTATGCACTCACTCCACTCTCACCAACTCCACCAAATGGTAAAGTATGAACTGCAAGCTGCACCAGGCAAAAAAGATGGAAAACAGAAAGATGAATCCTCAGACTTGAAATTATTTCAAAACATTAAATAAAATTGTGAGCACCTATAGACAGAAAAACTACAATTAGTTTGAAGAAACTCGTTTCAATATGAACCAATAAAAACAAATGCATGGGGAGAAAACAACACATTTTATTTAATAGATGCTCCTTACCATAGAAATGAGACCTGAAAAAACAATAAGAAATTATTTTCACGTTATTTTCTTTAATTTTAATCTTGTACTATAATACAATTTATCACATGGCCTTTAGTCAAATTTAATTTTAGTCTTGAAGCATATTTTAGTGATCACCTATATATATTGTTGTTCTGTTAGCATATAAGAATCAGAGGTACACACAACACAAGCTCAGAGATTCAAGAGTAGACTAGAAATTACATGTAAAGTACTGTCATTAACAACCAAACCACCAGCTAAAATAGTCATAACAAATTGCTCCTTGAGCTTCTTGTTATTTGTAAATATATATGCAGCGAGAGGCTTGGGTCCTGAATTGATCACGTCAGAGCTTTCTTCTAGTTTGTCAACCTGTTTCAAGCAAACGAAAAAAGATAAAAATAAAAATCAAACATTTTGAAGGAGTATTACTTGTGCTTTCATAGATTCTGCTGAGACCCCAAACACACTAACACTGCATAGTATGAACTGTTTTCTTATTTTCAGCCTGAAATTTTACTTGACGACTTCTTAGAAAATCTTTTTATCTCTTGCTCTTCCTTTTCGCAGAAATAAAATCCAAAATATTTCATGTGTGAAGATAATTGAACAAAAAGCAGAGTAAAGAAATTGAACTACCCTTTGTTTCTTGAGAGACGATTTCCATGTGTGAAGATAACACAACATATCTCAAAATCCTTCTAAATAAATTAAAACAAAATTAATGATGAAATCAACTGTTGGTTAATATTTCCTACTGGTTTGGTTAAAGGCTAATTAAGCACCAAACTTTTTTTTTCTAATGCAACTTTTTTTTTCTTCCTTTTACTCTTCATTTCCCTCTCATTTTTGGATTCTAGTAAGTCTTCTTTTAAGCACTCCTTAACAGTACATTTTTGGATTCTTAAGAAAATTACACAGTAGTCAAAAACTAAAGGATACAAACACAATAAATCATATATTTACCATATGTGTTATTTTTTTCATTACAAAAAGAATAATATGTTACATATGACTCCTTAACAGTACATTTTCTTCACTTTTAAAAATATCCAAAATCTTTAATGAATGATAAATCCTATTCTAATGTTGCATGAGCCATAGTATTGGCAAAAACAAATTGTACGGCAAAACTTACGGCAACATGCTTAAATCAAATGGAGAAATTACGCTAGGCTGCTGCAACTACTCATAAACAACTACATTAATAAGCTTAATGTATATATTCATTTGCTAAAAATTTAACACATTTTTATGTATAAATTATCCATTATTACCTTTGTGGACCTCACTTGCTTCAGAGATGAATCCAATTGCCGTTCAAGATGCTCAACTTCTTTGGTATTCAGTGGGCCTAAGTCTTCCCCTAAAAGGTTTCTGCAGTAGCAGGGACAAATGCAATGGTCAAAGAAATTAAATCTTGCCAAACTAATTATGAAAAAATATGACAACTTTATTTGGTGAAAGGATCACTACAAGTTTTTTCTCAGATCTTAAATCTTAACGCACAACAAATGAACAGAAAATAGGCGAAAGTTATAATTGTTATAATCACCTTTGGGTCTTTGAAGTGATTCAAATATTGCTTTCAGCTTCAAGTATTCACGGTAGCTGCTCTGCTACAAATGAAAAATAACCAGAATTTATGTTTATGTTTTGAACTTATATAATCATGCAATGCAATAACTTACATAACACTACACGCATACTAGCTACCTTATTACAAACACATACCCTATTTAACTTAAAAATCTCAGATAAGGGGAGCTCCAAGGCTCCAAGTTTGTTTGTTGAAAGCTGGGTTTTAAGGTATGTATCAGTTCGATGGTAGAATAAAGCTCAGAAACACTCCCTGTGTCAATCCTATACAACAATAATGAAATGATGATTTATACATGCACAACCTTAAGAACCGCCTAATTAAGAGTCTTTGGACCTCATTTGACATAACCACTAGAAACTCATTATATCGGCTTTGTGGTGTGGATATATAGTTAATTTGTATGAGATTGAAGTCTAGATTTTAGTTTTAATATTGTAAAAAAAAAATCAACAACTTCTTTAATTAGGTGTCTTGAGTAATGAATTTAATCAAATACTTAGTTATCCCTAATGTTCTGTTAAATGTTGGTACTTGTTTGTGGGACTAGAGAAACCCCAAAGAGGCAAACCGTACCTGGTCGTGGCTGGTGTGGTGATGCCGTGGCGGTGCTTGGTGGTGTGCATTTGGCTTCTGAGTCGTCGGAGACAGAGGAACAAGACACCACAACTTCAGCTTGGCGGGACTGAGGTGCACTGACGAAGGAAGAAGACACCAACAAAACGCATGCAAGGCAACAAAACCCGTGTGACGGTGCGCTGATGGTGGTTGAGTTCTTGCGGCGGCGGTGACACACAGGGTCAGAAGGCAACACGCTTTCACGAAACAAGGACCTTGTGTGGTAGATTAGGGTTGGACCTTTTGTGTTCCGTATAAATGAAATTTCCGATGGACAGAATGGCTATCGGAAACATCCGTCGGAAACCCCCAAATTTTCCCACAAATATGCCTTGTTGGTATTGTCCGTGGGTAACAATTACAATTCCGACGGATTTGTCATTGCCGGAAATGGTCCGTCGGAAGCACGCGGTTTTTTTGTAGTGGTAATTAGAATACATTTTTAAATAAATATAAATAATTAAATTTAATTAATTAAATACTTTTGATAAAAAAATAAAAAAAAAATCCAAAACATCCACAAGCTATCTTTCCATTCTCTGAGGTAGAAGACTGTGCTAAGGTGATAAAGGTCTCTGTCTAACCTAGTTGAGCACAGTTAAGAAAAAAAATGATAATAGTTTGTAGCTAGCTTAGTTGGTGAATGGAATGTTAAGTAGACTTATTACACTGGGATTGCTTTTAATCATTATGTTTGGAAAAATGAAGCCCAAAGGATCTTTAAAGTGATACAAATAGCAGCTGACCTTTTGAAATTGAAAATGAAATCCCAAAGAAAATAGTCTAAATAAAAGCAACAATGAAATCAACAAGAGAAAATGATGCATACATAGGTCCACTTTAGACAAACTACTTTAGAAGCACTTATAAGATAAGAAAATATGGTAAAATAAATTGAGTTTTTCACAAAAACTAAGATCAACTTATGCACTTAACTTTAATACAACTTCTTTCATTTAACTTCTCCAAAAAATAAATGCACAAGTTGATTTAAGCTTATAACCTCAATGGTTGAACTTAGATCACCTAAAAATTGGTTTTGTAAAGAACTAAAATAGTTAGTAGTTATAATCTCAAGAGGTAAAATCAGGTATATTCTTGGAAGATACCTCTGGCTATTATTTTGTAACTTCGGCTTACAGTGCGCTACATGATTTGTGGTTGAGGGAGACTACTGACTCGTGGCTATCTCTGTTTTGGAAGGTGGATGTTCCACGAAAAGTCCAATTTATGCTCTAGAGGCTTTTTCTCAATAGATTACCTTTGAGGGACAATCTAAGGAAAAGGAAAATCCAACTGAAAATTCAGATGATTATAGTTGTGTGTGCTTTGCAGGATGAAATCCTTCTTTATAAATAACAATAATATGTGTGTGCTTTGCAGGTTGGCACTGACAAATGAAAAGTGAGGACTAATCAGAACGATATAAAGATAAGATGGCATGCATTGTGTTTCCATGTATAAATGGCAGCAACCAGCCTTTTTAAATGTTGAGTTTTGACTTTGTTCTTTTGAAGAAGTTGATATATTAAGAAAATGAAAATATTTGGTTATTTTAGAAATACAATAGTTCATATGTTAGAATAAATAAATTTTGCAAAACATTGTCATTTTTATTTTTATTAAGTTAATAACCTGCTAGACACATCCATATATATATGGAATATAGTATTTGCAAACTGTATATAGAGCATGCGGCCTAAATATTGTGGTTCTTTGTTGTCATGCAAGATGTTCTCACCAGAAATTTTTTTAAGACGATTTTTAGTAAGTGTTTGTAAAAAAGAAAAGGTGTTTTTAAAACAATTTTTTCCAAAAAATAGTCTTAGAAAATCATTTTTTATTGTTTTTTTAGTTAAGACAGTTGTAAGGAAAACCTTTTAGAATGTTCACATTCTAAGACAATTTTTTCAAAAAATCGTCTTAGAAACATATTTTTTGAATTTTTAAAAAAAGATGAATTTCTAAACATTCTAAGACGATTGTTCCTTCGAACCATCTTAGAAAATAATTTTATAATTTTTTTATTGATAAAAATATGGTCTAAGATGTTATTCCTCATAATCATCTTAGAAACCTATTTTTCATTTTTTTTAAATGTTTCTAAGACAGCTGTGGGGAATAACCGTCTTAGAACATGAACATTCGAAGATGGTTATTCCTTAGAACCGTCTTAGAAAATACTTTTTTTTTATATAAAAACCATTTTCTAATATTACAAAGACGATTTTGAAATCGTCGTCGAAAGTCTTAACTTTTGACGGCGTTCCTTATAATGACGGTCCTAGAATCGTTGTTAAAACTGCTAAACAACTATCATAAAAGGGTGTTTTTTTAGTAGTGTTTACATATTTAAAAGACAAAAATATATTTAGCTTATTTAAATAGTATCACATTCTTTAAATGTGCTAAATTTATTTATTTATATATTTATTTGCCATCAATCCAATCAATTCATATAAAAAAATAATGAAGAGAGGCTAACTAACATAATTGAATAGGTATATCATATATGCATATTTGCAAATCTTTTAATACTTGTTTTCAATTCTTCTAGATAAAAAGGAATTCTTATTATAAAAAAAGTAAATTAGATGATTAATGACCTAATTAATTTATGACTTTTATGATTTGGATAATTATTATAAGTTTAGAAACTACTTTCACATTGTACTATTTATTTATATTAACTAAGACCTC
>PYAF01003908.1:466651-483514 GCA_007407185.1 Glycine tomentella | reverse complement strand
TTTCCTATTTTCTTAATTAATTCACATTATATTTTCTCTCATTATTATACAACTATCCAATCTCTACACACAAATTATAAAAATAACATTGATTTTTCAAGGTTTTATAATTTAATCCTTATTGGTTAATTTAAAAATTAATACATAAAAGTAATAATTTCTTATAAAATCATATTTTAAATTATTTCTGAATAATTGATAGTAAAGTCTTTACTTATATTAACAAGAAAATTAAACTTATAATAATATTTTATATATATCCAATATAACTAATTTATTGAATGAGTTAGAATTAGTGAGTAGTGATTAAATAAATTGTTTTACATATAAATATAACAAAACCTTATATCACTTTATAAAATCTATATAATAATTTAACACTAATTTTACTCATCTTTAAATGAAAGAAGCGTTCAGCCGTTGAAATCAGGTGCAGGTTGTAATTTGATGAAAGTAAAAATACAGAATCCAAAATATCTAATGTTTTATCTACGAATTAACCCATGCATGTATTTGTGGGGTTTGATATGATTAAAAGCACCGATTGGAACAGCTTGACCTAACTATACTCAACCATTTTGTTTGTCCTCATAGGTAAAAAAAAAAAAGTCTCATATATATGATATAATTTATTTGACTTAACCCACAGCCCATACATTAAGCATCATTTGCGCTTAAGAAATAAGAAATGATTAAAAACAAAGAATGAAATAAAAAAGAAGTAAGATTTTTAATATTACATCTAAAAATATATTAAATGGAAATCAAACCATATTATTGACATATTTTCACTACTACAAAAAGCACTTTCTACGTCGGTTGTTTACCTCCTTCAACATCGATTCCGCAACCGTGTTTGTTATGGGTGTCGTTGATGACAAACACTTTCTACGTCAGTTGTTGAACCGTCTTAGAAAGACACATTCAAAGACGGTTCTTAGTTAGAACCATCTTAGAAAGTGACATTGTAAGACGGTTTTTGCTAACAATCGTCTTCGTTTCCATTAAAAAATATAAAAAAAAAATAACCAAAAACATAGGAAACTAAGACGGTTATGAAAAAGACCGTCTTAGAAAGTGACTTTCTAAGACAGTTCTATACCAAGAACTGTCTTAGAATGTTACTTTCTAAGACGGTCTTTTCCATAACCGTCTTAGTTTCCTATGTTTTTGGTTATTTTTTTAATATACTTTTTAGATGTTTTTTTAGACACACATAATAATAGAAAAATCTTTTTTTAACAAAATACAAGCATTTAAAAAAAATTAAGGACATAGCTTATTGATCAATAATCATGGGAAAATCTGGTTTTCAAATTATTGATTACCATTTGCAGTCAACTCTTTTATACATACACCCTACACTATCAAGGAGCAAGATGCATCATTAAAGAGAGAAAAGGTACTTCACATGAGAAGCAAGAAACATGGCATTAGAATCACAGCAACTAGCTAGAATTTTATGAAACTATTTATAAAAAAGAATTCTTAGCATAATTATTCAGCAACCAAAAGAATTTACAAAATCTAACTACAATATAACACAAGTACTTATAAACTAGCACAAATAAAGAAAAAATAACGAACTTTACAATTTTTCTCTATGACCTATGCATGTCTAACAAAATTGAAACTGGGGACAGTTGGAAAATATAACCCGAGGCATAAAGGGACCAATATTCTCCCTGCAGTTTAGTATCTTGCAAACACAATACATCAATTTGCCAAAATATTTTTAATCAAACTACAGTTTTAATACTTAGAAATTAATCTGTTTTAACCAAATGGAAAGATTGCTAACAGTTTGTGTGATTCATCAATCTTTTCCACATATTTGTTGGTTCCAATGATATCCTCACAAAGCTCTAGAAAACCTTCATCATGAGGCCCTTGAGCTTTTGGTTTCATAACTGAAATCTGCTAAACTTCACCCTAATAAGAAACAGATCAAACATCAAAAGAGGTAGATATAAACAGTTCCTGAAAAAACTAAAAAGAAAGAATAACAAATACCAAACTTCACCCTAGTAAGTAGTCACCATTTATTAGCAGTTTTATATTTTGAAGTACCTTCCAATTGTAATGATCCTGAAGCTACATATATTTCCTTTAATAATTCTACCTTCTTGGTGCAAATAATAATGGATGCATACCTGAGATTTGGCAAAGTCTCGAAGATCTGATGGAGTAAAGGAATCTGAAGCATATTTTAGTTTTGGTGTCTGTGATGTTAGCATATAGCCACTGTAAACAGCAGCTAAGAATGCAGATGCAACAGGATGTTGCAAAGAGTTCCATTGGCTCACCCATATAAGAACATCTGTATGAGAGAAAAAAATTAAAAAAAAAATTATTGAACATATATCAGTAGAAGTATAATTCCAAAATGAATTTCAAACATTTAAAGTCGAAAAAATATTTTCATGCAACCTTCCTATCGGATGTCATTGAGGAGGATGGATTTTAGAGTGGAAGCATCAGAAAAGCATGTGGAAGAGATGAATGCTGAAGAGATACTAAGATCCCATTCTCAGTTTCTCACCACAAGGAATATAACGCGAGAAATGGGAGATGCAATCCAAGACGTTTGCAGAGATTTTGGAGAAATGAGAGAAAGGCTTGACAGTTTGTATACCATTCTACCATTGATGAAGGATTTGGTTAAGCAAAAAGAGCCAATTAATGTAGAATACCATGCAGGAAGTTCTAACCTGGTTAGAACTAGTCAACCATAATAATAAAAAAAGGTGAGAAAAGAATAATTGTTTAGTATTTTAATTAAGAGTGAGAAAATTGAGAATCACACCCTCTAAATTATATATTATTATAATTTATTATAAAATAATTTAAATACATAAAAAATGTTCATTTGTTAAATGACCATTGGTATTACGTAACAAAAATTAATTTATTATACATGTCAATATAATTAAAATAATTTAATTAGAATGTATTGACAGTATAATTTTTTTCTATTATTCAATTATAAATTATTATACAGGAAAAATATGATTTTTATCATTAAAATTACTTTAAAAGACAAACTTAAAAAACATTTAAATAGTTTATAATTGATTAACAATATAAAAATATTTTAGGCCAACAGTGTGCACGTACAAATCAAAGTCAGAATAAAATCAATTTTATTATTTCACGTGGGAAGAAAAACTGATAGACTAAGGTCACTTGCGTGTAAAGTTATAATTAAAGAACTGCATAAAGTGGAATTACCCAGTTTTGATAGGCAATATTCAACTGGATGGCTGGCCAATGCCTTTTAACTTTAACTGAAATGATGGTTGATATCAAGAAATCACATAAGCAATATTGGAGCAGCATGAGGCAGGGGAACATAAGCAATACCTGCCATGAATAAGAATTTTTTTTTTTTTTTTTTTTTTGATCAGCATGAATAAGAATAATTAATGCCTAAGTATATATACTTCTCATAAAGAGCTCCTCAAAAGTCATAATTTTTTTCAATTAAAAAAAGATTACTAAATTTGTAAAATATATGGATGTATAAATCAAGTATGTAGGAAATAAAGATTAAAAGTTAATTAGTTGTTACATGACACCTTAAAAAGTAATGGTCTATATTTGTTATTCTGATTTCTCATTCTCACAAAAAATGTGATATTTTCAAGAAACAAAACAGCAGCTAATTCTTGTTTTAATTGGTTTTATTTTTAACCATCTATTTAAATTATAGGGCTGAATTCACTCCTTTTGCACACTCATCCCTCATCTAATCTGATATGCTTATATATATTGCTGAAGGGACCAAATTCTATATTATTCCTAAAGCCCCAACATCTCAAGCTCAAGCAGAAAGGGGAGATTACCTTCTTCACAGACTTCTTCTCCCTTACCATAGATGACAAAGCTCAAGTTCATACCAGGTCTTTCGTAATCCCCTAAATCAGAAAAACACTGGGTATAGCTCAGAAAATAAAACAGAACTCTCAGGGAACAAGTGGGATCACCAGACAGTTCTAATGTGCAATTTATGTGGGCCCTTTTTAACTATATATTTCTGTTTTGAATAAGACAACACGTACGGGCATTTCTCAATCATGGATCATACATAATTTTGCTAGTGCGTATAATTGTTGTTAAGAAAATTTTGCAATGGACGAATATCAAACATGAATTTTTTCCAAAAAAATCATTTTTTCACATTTAAACACTATAAAATCTTACATTATTATGTTAATCTTATCAATTTAATTATATTTATTTGAATCATTAAATCTTTATTTTTATTTTCGTATCAAATCATATTATTAATGAAAAAATAATTATTGTGTTGTAATTGGAGAAATGAAATTGTAATAGGAGCATTATTCATTAATTATTGTTATCATTTTACCTTTCTCTAATAAATGGATGCAGAATATGAGTGATTATTTTATAAAATAAATCAAATTAAACACCTAACGAATCCATCAGATTTAAATAGGCAAATGAATTATGTGCTATATGTTTTTTAATCTTTAAGCTTATGCTTATGGATATTTATAGTTAAATTTATTATAATAGATGTACTGAATGGTGAATTGGAGTCTGGTCCAAAACCTATCTTTATTCTTAATTCCCCTCCCCCACCATATATAGCTCCCAATTTATAGGGAAAAGAAAGGAAAAAGTATCATACTGGATTATGAACTGCTTCCCAAACAGCTTCCATGACGAAGACTATGTCGGTTTTGGTTGTAAAATGGGTGATTCCTAAGAGTCCCTTTAACTGTTGAAGCCCAATCACAATGGCTGCTCCTGCTACAAATCCAACTATTGCAGCATGGGATATGAAATCCACAAGGAATCCAAGCCTGCAGTTAATTAAATGGTAATTAATTGATGCCAAAGTAAAAAAAAAAAAAAAAAAAAAAAAAAAAAAAAAAAAAAAAAAAAAAAAAAAAAAAAAAAAAAAAAAAAAAAAAAAAAAAAAAAAAAAAAAAAAAAAAAAAAAAAAAAAAAAAAAAAAAAAAAAAAAAAAAAAAAAAAAAAAAAAACATCACTCTCAACCTTATGAGAAAATTATAAAAATATAGTTTATAATGAAAGGAACATGAGCATAGTATATTAATTAATTTTTCACCTAAAGAGTCCAAAGAAAGTCTGAAAGATACCAGCAAAGAGAGTATCAAGCAAAATCAGCTTTGTATAACCCACTGGATCAGTAGCTGGGTCTACTAATTTCTCCATCATTGATGATAACAGCAGAGAAACCACTGCCACAGGACCAATTGCTATTTCTCTAGAAGTTCCCATTACAGCATAGATAAGTGGTGGTACCACACTTGTATCTAAATCGTTTTATATATTATACAAATTAGTAAATTAACCAATATCAAGCTAGTCCTAAACTTATTATTAAAAAAAAAAAAAAAAAGCCTCAAAAGGAATGAAAAAAAAAAAGTGGCTTACAAAGGCCATATTGAGGATCAAGATGTGCTAAGGTGACATATCCGATGCTCTGCGTTGAAAATTAAAAACATCACACAACAAGCAAAAGTAGTGTTATATCAATTGCAAGTGTAGCCTAGCTTAATTATAAATGAACTAAAAATGAATTAGAATAACATATGTAATATGTATATATACATGGGGAATACAAAGACTATTAGTACTATTAGGCTTATGTTGATTACGAAATGTCAACATAAACTAGCTGTTCAATATTAGATATAGCCTATAATTTCCTTCTAGCACCCACCTAATAACTAGTGTTCAGTAGAAAGGGACCCCAAACATCTCATAATTCCAAGATACCTCTGATTCTGAGTTTCAGTGAAGAAAAGGTTGTTAACTTCGTGGTTGTTAACTCTTATTTCAAAACCAAGATATCAACTTTGTATGACAACTTATGCCACCATGTAAATTAATTTTAAAAACTCAATAAAAGTGTGTACCTTGGGCCTTGGTCAAATTCCCTAAGCCAGCCATTTCAAGAAAAAGCTGTGAACATAAAGGATTTCATTCAAAACAAATAGCAAGAATTTCTGAATTTCAAAACAATATTAAAATAATAATAATAAATATAAAATAGCAGGAATTTCTGAATTTCAAAACAATATTAAAATAATAATAATAAATATAAAATAGCAGGAATTTCTGAATTTCAAAACAATTTCAGTGGATTATATTTATACAGGGCATGCTCATCATAAGAGTTCACACCAAGCTCTTCTCATAACCCAAAAAAAGGAACTGAAAATGGAAAGAGAGTGGGGGAAAGGCAAAGATACTCACCCCACGCTTGAAGAGAAGTGAAGTGAATGAATCAGTGTCCAGAGTTTATATTTCAAATAAAATATGTTGCATAGCATAAAATATTTTCATTATTCTGGATGGTATACCTGCAGCGTCTGATGAACTAGCTCCATCAATTGTTTGGCTGCTTTGGATACTAGACACCTCTCTGATAAGAAAAGCAAATCTACCACATGGCTGGATGACTGGGCCAAAGTTGCATCTGTTGGGACAACCTGAAATTATCATATCACATATCTCACAAGCACAAATTATTTCCTTTATAGTAAACATAAAAGATAGAAGAAACTATATCTTGTTTTCTTTAGTAGGTACAAATGAAACTGGTAAATGACATTTGAAGAAAACATTAATTGGAATCCTACCATAGATATAAGTCCTTGAGGCCTACACTCTATATAGCATGTATTGTATTTATAGAGAAAGAAAAGTTTTATCAATTACATGAGAAAAAACTTCATGAATGATGATGATGATGAACAAAAAATTGAACTACCACCACCAGGAAGAGATCCTTGAAGCTTATTCCTATCCAGCCGAAGCTCTTCAAGGTATTTCAACTTACCTGGTCAGCAAGATCATAAATCAACTTCGAATCTTCTCCATATTTTCCCATGAGTTTCTCGCAATTCAAAAATGGGAGTATCTGAGGCAGTTGTGCCATGCCTCTCACAAACTTCTTCTATTATTAAAACATATCCCATCCAGAAACAGAAACAAACATTAAACAATTCCATATTATCTATAGACAACCCCATCACATGACAATATGACATAAAAAATAAAAAATAAATAATAGCTAGATAACAAAATGCCTTAAACTATGGATTATACAATTAATATTATCATTCTCATGTCTCTATCAAAGTGAAATATGGGTTACAAAAATCACTTGATATTACAAATACATGAGCATACACCCACTCTTCCAACACCTGGCCAACCCAGTGTATAATACTGCCATACAAAATTTCTAATTGATTGTTCTGTTATTAGAATGGCCACTAGCAAACAAAAGAACATAGTGCAGATTTCTTCCATTATTCTCTGCCTCTTCAGATACAATTTATCCATTCCATTGAAAATTGCCAATGACTGCACACGTCCAATTACATAATTCAATAACAAAATATCAACAAGTCAGTTGGTAAATTACTTTTATATTCAATCTAACTTGCTTAGTACTAAAAATGTAACTTCCTACAACTGATCGAACAACTAGCTCTTTTAATGAATGGTGATTTAATCTTCTCATAGCAGTGTGCAAAATGCATTGGATAGATAAATTATCCAATAAAATGCCTAAACATAATTTCTCTTTGTCTACAAAAGACTGGAAAATTTAAGCAGACTATAACACACCTAGAAAACAAAAATAATCAAAATCATACAAGTAACCAGAGAATTACCTTAGGAATCTTGGGTAATCTCCTGCTTTCATTGCTCTCTACAACATCCTTTACTTTCAATAAAAATTCATTAAACTCAGGTTTAGCCAAATCCAAAAGTGATAGAAAATCTGCCACCCAAGTTCCTAAAGCTCTCTCTCGACCACTCAGTAACCTTTCCTTGATCAATGCCAAAATCGAGCTAGTCCCTTTCCCCAAAACAACTTTCTTCTTCTTCTTCTCCTCTACTTTCGTAATCCCCTCTACTTTCATTTCCTTGACACCTAGGATAACATCATTCAACTCAGCAGCCTCAAGCACCGCAACTGCCGTCACAGCTTCCCACACCACAACTTTCCACACAAGTCCAAACAGCACAAAGACCTCGTGTGCAAACTTAACATACTTCTTTCCCAAAAACAAGTTAACAGCCTTATTTAAACCACTGCTCAAACCATCCTCGGTGGGGCATTCCTTCCCAAACACCTCACCAATGCCCAATCTCAAACCATCACCACCAATAACCTCCGAATTACTCTTGGCACGAGTGAAACTACACTCACCAAGTTCTTTCAGTGCTGCAGCCAACGGCAACAGCACAGTGCAGACAGCTTCCTCACTCCCAACAACAACACCCTTAACCCCTAAATTCAACTCAACACGCATTCTTGAGTGCAAGGCTTTGGCCTGCTCCCTCACACTCCTGTGAACCTTGGGAACCCTCGCCACGGATCGAATATTCTCCTTGCCGACAGACTTGGACCCGTTGAGCAGAACCCGCATGCCGGCGGCGACGGCTACCTCGGCCTTGGAGGTGTGTCCGTAGCCGGAATCCATCAAATTAAAGGGCGTTATGTCAGCCTTCAAGGCCTCATAGGAGAAGGTGGCGGAGACATCGACAAAGGCGGAGAGCGCGAGTGCGAAACTTGTTCCCTGCCGAACCACCACGACCACGCTTCGACATCTTTCCCCCTCTCTCTCTACCTTCCCACCCTAATGTTTCTCTCTTTATATACACTAAACTAATAGGGTTTTAGGGTTTCCATGGGTGGCCACGGAGGTGACGTTGTGCTATACGCCGACAAGTCAAAAGACACTGCTGGAGTTTCACAACAAAGGTCGCGACCACACCAAACGTTGTGGCAACATGGATGCCATGGGCATTTTGACTTCGATGCTTCGCGATGGACTTGCTGATTGATGGGGAATTAGAGTGTTTGCGGAAGAAATTTGGGAGTAAGAGGAACGGATTCAGAGCCTACACAATTTTTTGATTCAAATTTTGGAAAGAAATAAAATATGGATGAGAGACAAAGGGAATATGAAGCGAATTGAAACAGCGAGAATGAAAACTAATTTCAGAACGCTAAATTTAAGACGGTTTCTTTAAAATCGTCTTAGAAAGTTATGCTGTGACAAATTTGTAAATAATAATTTATATTTAAAGACGGTTTCATCCTCGTCCATAACCATCTTTAAAATGTTGATTTTAATTACAAAAATGTCACCGCACTCCCTTCTAAGACGATTTCACAACAACCGACTTTAATTGACTATCGTAAAATGTAGTAATTATAGCAGTGTTTGAAAAATAATTCATGTAGTATTCTCCATAGTTATTTAAATTAATAAATAAAATTAATTTTATGATAAAAATTTATTTGACTATTTTAATTAATAGCTTATTAAATGTTAAGAGCATATGTTTTAATTCAAGAATTAACCCTGCAATAAGTTGTTCGAAAAATTACTCAAACGGTTAAGATGGGTAGAGAAAGTTATACAAATATCAAATATTGACTTTGGTGACACACAAACTAAACCAACCAGTAACGAACTCTCGTTCACCGAAACTGGTCAATACACTCCCATTTTTCATTTTTTTCCCCAAAATACCCTGGATATTAGAAATTAATCTTCCTTACTTGTTGCACTCCTCCTCTTCAACACTCCAACGTTCACTCTTGAACAACTCCTCATTCCACCCCTCACCCGTGTCTCCTCTGTTTTGTTATCAAAGCCACCCTGTCTAATAACCTCTCTACCAAAATTCATTCGAATTTTTCCCTTGGTCCAATTCTGTAGCCGGTACGCTCTTCATTTTTTTCCTAAATTTCCAAAATAGTTGATTACATTGAAAACCTGTAGTAATGCGTGGAATTATAAAGCTGTTTTTTCTTCATTGTTTTGACTTTAAGCATGACAATTGGAATTGTTTCTTAAATTATTGTCTTCAAATAATGATTAAATTGAAAACCTTCTAGCTTATTTTAAGTGTTTAATCATCATACACACTATACACAATGTAAAATATTTTTATAATATTGTTTAATTATAATTTATCGTTAATATGATTTTTAAAATAATTATCACAAAAGTCAACCATCTTATTATATATGGTAGATTATGATTGAACGACGATATAAATTTTTTTACACTGTTAATGTATAATTTTTTTAATGTTTATATTTTTTTATCAGCTTTTTAATTTTTATATTAGATATTTTTGTGAGTGGAATCAACGTTTTATGATTCAAAGAATATACTATTCATATCTTATTTGTTAGTTGGTTGAGATGCTTTTATTGATGTCATCTTTAGAGTGTAATCGTTAGAAAATTGATCATTGAAGTATTTTTTTTTTCAAGAGTTATATGGGTGGTGAATGTTTCTTTTCCCGGAAAAGAGTTGTATAGGAGGGAGAAAGAGACAAGGGGAGTGTATTTACTTGGGTAATTTAGGGAAAACAAATTAAAATAGTGAGATAGAGGAGTGCACAAGTATTTAAGGGGAGTGGAAATAGACTTTGCCTTTAATTATGGAACCCAAATGCGCTATTTTCGTCAATAAGAAAATCGAGAGCAAATCTTGTATATACATTACATAAACCCAACACCTTAGGTCCGTTCGGGTGGTTGTCTGCTTCCACTTTCAAAATTATTAAAAATTAAACTCAGTTTATGTTTTAAATTTTCAATTTCAATTTATTTTTATTTTTAAATTTTAAAAGTTGTTGTAAAATAAGTCATGTGAGCTGCACATGTGTTTTAATAGTTTTTTTATACCAAAAATACTTTCATCCTCTTCCTTAAACATTGCAACATGAACAAATTCATCACATTCATCAGACACTACTAAAAAATATGTATTCTACAATGCCAAAATAACAACGATTCCCAACAATCATCTTAAAATTTCAGGTGGTGACAATTTTGTAAATAGAGAGAAAGAAAACCACGACGGTTTTACAAAAAACGTCATGGAGTGCTGCGTGCAACGACAGTTTTTTATATAACCATCGTTGAACGCAGTATTCCATGACTTTTTTGTAAAACTGTCATGGTTTGCAATCCTTCTATTTACAAAATATAATTTACGCATTCAATTCCTCACTCACTCACTGACCGCCCTCCCTCTCTCACTTATTAGCTCATGCAATCCCTCTGTCACTGAGCTCTTGGCCTCACTCCCTCCCTTACTCACCGGCTGTCGAAGTTGTCTCCCACGTCGCGCCGCCGCCCTGTGTTGCCATTGTCAGAGGTAAGAACCCTATTTTATTTTGCTATTGTTAATTTCAACATTGAGATTTTTCTATTTTGTTGTTGTTGTGTAGAACTGAATGAAAATCAATTGTTGTTGTTGTTGTTCTATTTTTTCTGAATGAAAGAATATGATTTTTTTTTCTTTTTATTTGCAACGAATGGTTTCTAAAACACTTTTGCTTTGTTGTATCCAATGCACCTCAAATTAGGAACTTAAGAGCAACTTTTATTAAATACAGTATTTGAGAAATTAAGAATGTCAGATATACAAAAATTAATTTTCAAACATTCTGCACTAGTGCAATACCCAAAAATCATTTGATTTCAATACTTTTAGAATACAAGTGTGAGGTGAAGTCCCACATCATGTAGGAATGAGAAGGTTGAACACCATATAAGTGAAGAAAAGACTCATAAACCTGAATTTTAAGGTTTTAGGTTAAGATGTGGTGTCAGATACACTTATATGGTTGTTCATGACCCATTGGTGTAAACCTATCCGATGTAAATTTACAAGCCAAAGTAAATACAAAACTTGTTATGCATTATGAGCTATCATATTCAAAATAAAATAATTACTCTAGTGAATGTAATTCCTATTTTTTTTTTTTTTTGTTCTTTTATCTTATTTTCTTATTTTAAATGACAAACCATGTAAGATATATCCATGGCCACCCATTTTTTTATGGGCTTAGATATAAACAGAACCGTAGGAGATACTAGGCTGGATAAAATTGACAGTACATGGTCATAGCAGCTAGAATTGCATATGAGCGGGACCAGCAAGAGAAAAGGAATGAAGACATATTACATTAAAATTGGCGTTCAGATATTTACGGAGACAAATGGACAAGTTCTTTCTGCTAGATGATAGGCAACAAAAAACTAAAAAAAACGAGCCAAAAATGTACCAGCTATCTTCACAAGTGATAAAGTGAAAGCATGTCTGAACCATTTTAAGGGTTGAGGGAATAATATATATTTATCACTTGTAGACACATAAATCCGTCAAATTAAGATGTTTTCCAAGTTTGTTGCCATGCAAAGTGACGAACATCTGACTTTTCCATAAAATTTAGACTTGACTAATCTTACCAAGATGAAAGCCCTTGATCTCACTACAAATGTCAGGTTTAGTGGCAATGCAACGTCCTGATGTCCTAACACCACTACCGCCAACCTCCACTGACTGTTCCTCGGTTGATAGAACTTCTGCATCAGTTAGCCAATTTACAAAAGACAATGAGAAATTAGTCAAATTAGTTGCATCAACAATATGCAAATGCAGAGTGTCCTGTTATAGTGTGTCTAAGTGTCTCACTATGCAGAAGAAGAATGTCTTTGTCCCAAAGTGTCTAACAACACAATACTAGGATATAAGACCCGCGCGTATTGTCATGTTTCACTTTTCAAGACAATGAAAGCATGAAGGAATGCACTAGACATTGCATTGAAGAAATAATACATACTATGATACTAACATGGAATGTACTAAAGAAATAACTCGTAGCTTGCAGGGTATGATATATGATATATGATATATATTATATATTAATTAGTATATTAAATTAATCTGCGCCTAAGACTTCGCCGTTCATTTTGTATTGATATACAGCTTGATACACTCTTGGATAATAAAAAAATACTGTATTATGGTTTACGTAACATAAGAATATACTTTAAAAAAAAAAATTGCAATAATTTGCACAGAAATTTTTAATGTGATTACTTATATATGTGTGTAACATGCATGGCTATGTGTCGGAAAGGTTAGTGTGACGGGCAATAAAAATCGCAATAAGCTATAGACTATATAGGTTATTAATTAGTAAGCTCAAGGCATTGTTATATTAAGTGAATGAATTAAAAATTAAGTTGAAAATGCAACGAAAATAGCGATTCACGTATACTATTAATATTTTTAATAAAAATTAATTTTAATTCCTTAACTTTTAATACTAAGATTATGTTTAAATATCTAATTGTAAAAATAGAGTATGAAATAAAACAACAAAATAAATTAGAATAAAATGGAATAAACTTGGTAAGAAGTTCCATGATAATCTATTTTTTGTTATATTCTAATATTGTTTCTGAGTAGTAGTAGTTGAAATTGGATGTATTAAGAGGGCTGTATGGTACAAAGGGATCGAGCTGCCAATAGGGTGCTCTGCAACTGCCTGTGGCATGTGATTAAGTGGTCATTGGTGAGCCCAGATGCTTGCATGAATGAATGAACCACTGTTGGACCAATGAAGCTAAAATCTTTCTAACCATGTCTTTGCTTATGCTCTCTGATTTTGATTTCTTCATTGAAATCTTGTGGCCAAACTTGTATTGACTGGAGATTGATTTATGACTCACAAACCCCCAAATGTACTTGTCAAATGCGCCAAAGTCTTTCTTAATCTGTAACACAAATTTGCAAAATAAATATTAGCAAATATAGTTCAGTAGACATGATCAATGCAAGATTAATGTTATAAGCCAAATTAGCAGAAATTATACTACCCTAATGAAAAAATAATCTGAGAAGGGATGCTATATAGGCCTTTGGCTTCTTTGGTGTTTGATAAATGAGACTTCATATTCAGTAGCCGATATGCTTATGTGCCTTCTTGTTTGTGGTTACTTCTGCATCAATCTTTAAATGTAATACAGACCTTGAGTGAAATTTTAATATTTTTCTTTCGTAATTATATACCTGTGTATTTTGGTAATCTGTATCACCCAAAGTTTCATTGCAATTCTGAGAAGTAATAATTTTAGCTCTTGCTTCTGTGCGTTTTGGATAACAAAGGAAATATTTTTTTTTTCTGAGGATGTCGTAGTTTATTTTTTTCTCCAAATAAATGGTTAAGAAATTGTTTATAATATTAAAACAAATCTATTTCTTTTTTAATTACTCTTTAGATCCCTACTCCCCAGTGTCAGAACTTTGTGGAACATAAAGTTGTAAAGATAACTAGTATGGAGAAAGACAACTACACAAGTGAACAAACTTGTAATGTGTTACTATTAATTTGCTTACAATGCATTTGAAATCATTATTCTTTAATCTTTAAGTAAAACAGAGAATTTCGTCTTTAAGCAAGAGAAATACCCCATGGCAAGTTTTGAAATGGTTGCAAACTGCAATTTATAATCTCATTTGTGATTTGTCTTTTTCTGATTTTTTTTTGTTTTGCCTTCTGCTTTTAATAATATTTATGTTTCTCCTTTTGCAGTGCTAGAGACACTACTGTGCTCACTTTCAGATTATTTATCCTGAGGAGGGTATATATAAATTTTCTCCTTACTTACAACTGATTAATATAAATGTCATAGTTTATATAAAGAGGTTGAAAGGTAGACCTCTGAACAAGACAAAAGTGGAACATCAGATATTTCAGTTATAGAATCTGCTACATCAAACCCGTTAGTTATGATTTATGAACATCAATATTTGTTAACCATAAAATCATGTAACTTGAATATTTTGAAATAAACTTACAAGCCAAGTATCCAGATTGATTGCAATTTGTCACGGCCTTCATTTCTATGATGGAGCCACGTGGAAGAAACCAGTGGTCATAAGTCCCTGAAATAAGAGATTCTGCATTCTTGCATTTTAAGCTAGATAGGGTGATCATGATATATTTCAACCAAATAGAGTGATCAATTAGCTGCTGGTTTGTTTTGTAATAAAACATTAGAAGTATAAATAATGTCAAAAAATTTAATCGTTAAATCAATAAGACATTGTTTTCTTGCAATACTAGAGAATGCATGTCATATATAAGCATATCAACTGCTTGAAGGCTATTGGATTCTGACGAAGCAGTATGTTGACTTCAGTTATTATGCTACTATAGTACATAACACGGGAAAAAATATAGATTAAGATAACTCAATTTGTTTTGTTCACCATATTTGTTATTACTATGGTTGCACATTAATGATGATGAAGATGCCAACAGTATAACTTAGAGAGGGACAAACCTAGAACTTTGTTTTGGTTTTCGATTCATTGTCTAGATGGAAAACTAAAAGGAGGGCATTTTTCAAATTATTCACATACAAAGCCTCTGCTCTGTCCTATACCAAATTTTTTATTTACTAGTGACTTGAAAGCTTTTCTGTCTGTCTTTGCATCTCTAAATTTAACATGAATTAAGATATACTTTCTTAAGCTTTTATTGTTTCAGCCAAATCCCTCTGTCTATGTCTGTTTTTTTCTTCTTATTTTTTCCTTTTTACTACAACACACCAGTGAGACTAT
Organism: Glycine tomentella; assembly: GCA_007407185.1. NCBI lineage: Eukaryota > Viridiplantae > Streptophyta > Magnoliopsida > Fabales > Fabaceae > Glycine > Glycine tomentella. The sequence continues at coordinate 468,047 of PYAF01003908.1, read as the reverse complement.
ATTGCAATTCACTGACTTCATTGCTCTCAATTGTGTAAATCTACATTTTTCCTGAACATAGCTTGATCAGAGTAATATAAATTGTAAACTTTTAGATCTTCAGCTGGTCATGTTCATACAACATGCCACCATCACTGATATGCCTCGTCATATCTATTGTAAACAAAAGATCCTATATCATAGGAATTAAAAAAATACTTAAGTTTATATAAAAAAAAATTATTTTAGTATCTATATTGTAAAGATCATAACCCGTTATTAGCTCAATAATTCATTGTCACATTTTTATTTGAGTCTTTATAACTTAAATTCACCCTACGTATTCACTTTTCTTTTCTTACCATGTTGTGCATACTATTTACTCCTTGTCCCCTCTTTGACACGTTCTGGTTATTATTACTTGCCCGTGTTTTATTTGTGGCAATATTTCAAAAAATCCTTGGAAGGAAAATTGTTTAGTTGTGTTTCCTTAGTGTTGAATTCAACACAATCTGTCAAGATAATAAAGTTGTGTAAGATTATAAATCATTTAGTTAGAATATGATTTGACACCAAATTACACATATTCTGATGTAATAAAATTTTGATGCGAATATATCCAATGAATTATTTAATCATTGGAGAAAATATTATATTTGGATTGATATAATAAAACTATATATATGCTGCTAGCATATAGTAGTTTTTATGATAAAAGAATCAAGAAATTAATCATAATTTATCAATAAAGGCTAATATAAGTGACCGTTTTTATTATTTTATCTTTATCACTTATTCTTTAAATTTTTATAGTAGGAAACCAACAAAAGAAAGCAAAATCAAGAAGCCTCTGAAATTCAAGATTTGAATTAAAGATTTCACAAAGATAAAAGATAAGAGAAGATTTGAATTAAAGATTTCAAAAAGATAAAAGATAAGAGAAGATTTTCACATCCTAATTATAAACAGAGACACACCTAGAGGCAGAAAAAAAAAAAAAAAAGGCATTGAGAGAAATCAAGAATCAAGAAGGTCAAGAAGGAAGCCAAGATTAGGGGTTTGATTACTCTTCTTCTTTGCATTTTCTTCTATTCTTTGGTTTATTTGTATTAAACTAGACATACCATGTCTGGTTAATCCTTCTTTGATTGTGGTAAAGGCCAAAAGCCAATGTGAACTCTTGTGTGGATTGGATTGATATTAATAAATATTATTATAATTGCTTCTCTTTATCTTGTTCTTCAATTTTAAATTCCATTGATAGAATTGATCACTCTATTAGAGGTACTAAGGGCTTTAATTCACAATAGGGATATTGGGGTTTTAGTTTCTGAAAGCGATAAAGTGACAGTTTGACATTACCTAGGGATAGGGATGAAGGATTGCAAAGTTTTATATGCCAGCTTAAAGCTTAATC
>PYAF01003908.1:433011-460816 GCA_007407185.1 Glycine tomentella | reverse complement strand
TTATTTTTTAGCTTCTTTTAGATGTATATTTTGATAAATATCCATAAATATTACAAATATTAATAAAATTCGTGAATATTCGAATGACCTTTTGACAAAATTGATTTTGAATAAATTTGATTTTATAAAATTGATTTTAATTTAAATTAGTTTTGAAGTAATATGATTTATGTTTGTATTATAAAAGCAAGTTAGAAATAAAATTTAATATAAAATTCTTGATTTAACATAAAAGTTACTCAAAGTTCTTTAAAGTTAAAATTAATTTTAGACACAATCATTTATAGACTCTTCTTAAACATAAAACTAAATATCTAAAAATTTATCTTTATCTAAAACAAATTTTGGACTTTTATTCAACTTGAAACCAAACATGTGTTTGCCTCTTTGTAATGTTATTTATAATTGACGGTAGAGTAAAAGAAGTGTAACATTTAGATTAATGTATAATTTAAATTATATTTTTAAAATAACATTATCATTATAAAATCATGTTATACAAAAATTTATTATTAATACTCAATTATTCAAAAAATATTTATACTTTTTTAAAGAATAGGACATTAAATCATGTTAAGATAACCTAATGCATAATCTAAACTCTTTCTCAAAATCTACTGAGTGGATAAGTCTAATTTCAAAACCCAAGTCTTAGTTTATTGTACCAGGGAGATTTTCACCAATGAACAGTAAGTAAACACATAAATGAACTTGATACTATACTTTAACCTAAACAAGAATTGTATTCTTACAAGAAACCATTAAAATCCACCAAATAAGGATAGCTTGTCATCTGCTGAAAGAGAGTCAAGAAAGAAGTAAAAGAAAGAGAAAATGGTACTGAGAGATTCAATCAACTTGATTATACATTAAAATGGTCTTCAACTTGATTATCAAACTGCAATTAACAATCACATGCTAACAGCACTTATAAGTCACAATTCGAAACAAGCTTTCCCAATGTGAAGAAAGAACATATTTGAATTTGGACTCGTATTCAACATGAAGCGCAGATAAGCAAAACAATATGGGCCAGAATGTAGAAAATGCCATGGCAGAGTTGTACACACCAAATCCAGCTGCATTTTAAATGCCTGAAACAAAATGATTACCTATGTTACCTGCCCAAAGGAATCACTTATTAATGGCAATGTAGAAAGGCAAAACAAGAAGTTAAAGTGAATCAGGCTATGAAACACACCACAAACCAAGAACAATAAGAAATAACTTCATATCATCAACTGTTCCATTTTAACCAAGCAAAGAATTTTCTGGTTTCACAGCCCGATGCACAAAGTTAATTCAATGTTATGATATTCAATTACAACAACAATTAGAGATCCCAAAACCTTGTCATAAAACTGGGAATATAAGGCTTGATAGGATGGAGGAAACTGTTGTTATATGGAAGGACAAAGCAATAACAAACTGAGAAAAAAATATGAACAGGCAGAAAAATAGAAGACTAGTTTTCTTATGCAAGCACCCATTATAAGCATGTCAGTGCATTTTATATAGAGAGAGCTTAAGCATAACTGAAAATTTTCAGCACCATAACAGTGTATTAGTGCTCTTAAAAATAAAAAATAATAGAAAAACATCACCTAAAGACTCTGTCCAAGGCAATTAAATATTTAGTAACATCCATAGTTGAGTAACTGATGGGCCTATACCTTTGGAACCATTTAAGAAGTCCTATCAACGTAGAAACAAAGCCCAAGGAGATAGGGCAGTCCCTAATGTGATGGCAGCAGACCAAGATGTGGTGTTGGCAGACTCAAATAGTGTAAAGGGTAATTTAGACAATGTCTTAAAGGTGGACACGTGGCAAGCAGTGAATGGAGACGCGGAGTGGGAATATGCAGATGGTTATTTGGAGGTGGATCGTGATGAGAGGAGGAGGCAGTTAGGATATATGGAATAGAGTGAGAGAGTGCCAATGCTGTCTAGAAGGGGAATTTCCAGTAACTAGGTAGAGTGGTGTCATTAGTGAGCGTGTAGCTTGACACTAATATTCCTTTCATCTTGCTTGTTTGTTAATTTCAATTGTTGTTACAAAAACTTTTCCTTCAATTAAAGACCTACCAGGTTATTCAGCACTTTTATCCTATTTCTGCATTTACGTTTCTATTAGTAACTAAGGCATTTTCCGATAGAAACTATCAAAAGGATTTACCAATTACCTTTATAAATGGAGCTCCTCTGGAATTCATATTGCCTCCGCTGCTATGCAAGCCAAAATGGGAAGAGATTCAAGAAGATGCAGCTGTAGGAAAACCGAGCAAGCCAACTTATGTTGTGGGAAAACATCAAACTATATCTCACGACATCATAGAAATCTATTTGTCAACCGATTACTTCAAATATCCAAAAGTAAATAAAATAAAATAAAAATTAGAATTTGATAATAAAATTTCAAAATTTTAATAAACTAAAAAGTATCGGTGATAAGCCAATTTAGACATCAAGGAACGATTCGTTACAGGAAGACCAAGAGACGAGCTTACTATCTTATTGTATTTCCATACAAGACTATGTAACATTGCAGCTGTGGAAAAACCGAGCAAGTACAACTTATGTTGATATAGAAACATCTGAGTGAACCTGTTGAATGCCGTTGTCAACCGATTACTTCAAATATTCAAAATGCAAATAAAATAAAATTTAGGCAATTAAAACTTGTAATAAGTATTGGTGATAAGCCAATTTAGACACCAAGGAAAGATTACTTGCCAGAAAAACAAGATATTAGCTGACTAGGTAGCTTATTAAAGGCCTTCCTCCTTCCATGCAAAATCGCTTCCACTAGGTTCTTCAATGTCATGTTTTGAAAATCTCAGATCCAGAATAGTCGCCTACACCAGCATTATTATCATCTTTCTGTTTGGTATAAAGAGGGCATATTCCACATTCTTTTACTTTGACAGTTGATTTGATCTCTCTGACAATTGATGAGAAAGATGGTCGCTTTAAAAAGTTATCATAATGATATGGACTGATCTCAAAAGTGAAGCTGCGAGCACGAGGGAGCATACGGCTCATGCCGCTCATCCCTGGGAATTCTAAGTTATATTTCCACAGCAATGTGTGATCTTGATCAAGTTTTCTCTCTCGATCCTTCCAATCGAAATGGTTTTTTAACTTATCATTATTGGGAAGAATGTGTTCGCCATAATCAGATTCATATTTTAGGCAGTACCTAAAAGAACCGTATCTGCTTTCAATATCATCGGTATCTGGCAGTTGGAAAGCGACACACAGAGCAAAACCAATGAGCCTAACATCACTGCAAAAATTTGGCGAACCTGTATTTATAGTTACGGAGTGTCCCTCGCCACGAAATGGGAACCAATGAGGAACTTCACTCCCTGGAAAACAAAAGAACACAAACTCATATGCTTCCTCGGTCATCCTAAGCCTTGCCTCGTCCACAATATTAGCATGAGCACTTGGATCAAGTTGTTGACCATTGGTGAAAAAAAATCTGAAGATACCACCCCCTTTGGAATTTGATGGGATTTGAAAAACTGAATTTGACATCACTCTTGTAATGGATTGGCAATCAAATGCCAATAGTTGTTTTAGAAATGGTGGAAGCCGAGGGATGCATTGAAGCATTTTGCATTCACTTAAATCAAGTATTTCCAAGCTTGAAAGATGAGCAATGCTCTCAGGAAGGTTCACAATTCGGCTCTCACTCAGTGAGAGTTCCCTTAATAATGACAAGCAACCAATGTCACTTGGGATGCCTGTTAATTTGGCACACCCCGAGCAATCGAGTACAGAGAGAAGGTTCAGATTGACAATGCTGTTCGGAAGTGACTCGAGATCAGTGCACATGTTCAGACGCAGGGTTTGAAGCTGAACCAAATTTCCAAATGATGAAGGCAATTCTTTAATGGTCGTATTTGTTAAGTTAACGTGAGCAAAAGTTTGTGCAGGATACAAGATCTCGGGGAAGGTCCTCAGCTTTGAGCAACCACGCAAAACAAGTTCTGTCAACTTCAATTTGAAAATGCTGCTCGGAAAAGTTTCAAGTGATTTACAGTTGGTAAGGACTAACTTGCAGAGTTTGCTGAGATTTCCAATGGAAGATGGAATAGTCTCAAGACTTGCGCAGCTGTGCAGGCTCAATACTTCAAGAGCTACCAAACGGCATAAGGATGAAGGTAGGGCCTGTATTGCTGTTCTGTCTAATTTGAGCCTAGCTAGATTTTCCATTGTGTCCTCAATTTCGGGGAATATTTCCAAATTTGAGCAATCATTAAGAAGAAGTATCTTCAGGAATTTCAACTTAGAAAGGTCAAACTCAGATGAAATGCTTGTAAGGGATTTGCAGTAAGAGAGATCTAACCAACACAACTCATTCGGACTTGATAATTTGTCCAAGACAAGAGGGTCCTCCTCTTCTTTTTCTTCATGTCTATCTATATTAACAACGGGGTCAAAAGTATCCATGCATATGGCTCTGGAAAATCCAGCTCCTTCCAATGTGCTCCAACCTCTGGTATATTCCTGAAAATACCATCTTTTTCTTGTCGGAAATCTATCATGATGTGAGCAACCAGATAATTGAACCACTTCGGTTCTATTAGGGATTGAAAGCGTTTCAAGCTTGTGACAGCAAGAAAGAGTAATTAATCCCGATGATCTCGATAGAATATTGCTTGGAATAGTTAAGCTCCTAAGCTCATCACATCCATCTAAACGTAAACAATTCAGCTTGTTGAGGAATCCAGAGGAGTAAACTTCTGTCAACCTTTTACAACCAGTCAGTGATATTTCTTGAATATCTGGTGACAGATAAAGGTCCGGTATTCGAATTAGTTCGTCAGAATAACTCAGGTCCAACCTTTTCAGTTTCGGAAATGCCTGCCACAATAAGTACATGATTAGATATCTAAAAGCAAACTCTGTCAATTCCCATGTAAAAAACTAAAAATATAAATGTTTAATTACACCACTATATGTGCGTTTGAAGCCAATTTTATATATTTTTCTGGGAGGTGTGTCTCGACGATGATTGAAAATTTTGATTTTAAATTAAATTAATTTTAGTTAAATTTGATTTTAAAATAATTTTATTTATGATTTGATGCCTTTTTATTTTATTGATTATGAACATATATTGGTAATTTTAAAATAATTTGTAATTTAATCACTAAATTCCATTTGTTTATGGAAAATTTATTTTCAAAGCATATTTATAAATTTTAAGAAAAATTAAAATATAGCAGTACAATATAGAAAACCATCTTGTAGAACTTTTATCTTTAAAATTGTAAAACAGAAAAGAAGATAGAAAGCCGGAAAAAACCTGATCAAGTTGCTCAAGATGGCAATGACTCATTTCCAGTATCACTAGATTTTCTGGCGAAAAGTTAGACGGCAAAGATTCCTGAGGGAAGCCATCCCAACGAAGAATTTTTAAACCATCCGGAAGACTTTCAAGAGATGATGGATGAAATACGTTTGATTTACTCCAGGGGTCATAATACATCTGGAGCATCCTCAGATTTTCCATCTTTTCGAACGTTTTAGAATGTAGTTTAACTTCATTCATTTTCGGTTGGTCTAGCAGCAATATACACTGTACTGAACCTGTCCCCTAAAAGTAAATCAAAGCAATTAGAGAAAAACAAACTTTGAAAAACAGTTGCTACAGAAGTTTAATAGTATTAATAGCTAAATGCTTTGCAATTTATCATAAAGTAAATCCATGTGATTCTGTGAAAGTGATTTGAGTCACTGATCACTATACCTTGTTATTTTTTAAAACTTGATAAATTTCCTCAGCCTTCCACAATCGACTGCGTTTTCCTGGATTATGGCGACATTCTTGATGAACAATTTCTTGTCCCATTTCTTGTATTAAATCATGCATCTCAATTGTACCATTCAAAATAGATATTAGGCACCTATCTTTGAGAACATCCATTTCAATGTTAGCAGAGAAACCACAGCTCTCTAGCTCTTGTGCCACGACAATCTCCTCATAACCTCTATAAAAGCAAGCTATGTCAAGAAATATATTCTTCTGCTGCTCATCAAGCACATCATAACTTAGTTTTAATACATTGAAAATTTTAGGATCGGGAAGCTTTTCCAACTTTTGCAACTGGCTTTCCCATGCTTCCTTTGTTCTACCATAAAGCAGCGAGCCCAAAATCTCGAGAGCTAGTGGAATCCCTTTAGCATAATGCAATACCTCTATTGATAAGTCCATGTAAGTTTCTCTTGGATGGTTTTGGTGAAAAGCATGTATACTGAAAAGGTTTAGAGAATCTTGAAAATTCATCTCCTTAACTTCATAGATTTCAGCTTCAGCATTCTTAAGCACCTGCATGTCTCTGGTGGTCAAAATGATTCTACTGCCCTGGCCAAAATCACCACGCCCTCCAATTAAATCTTTTAGTTGACCTGAATCATTAACATCATCAAGAATGAGGAGAACCTTTGTCTGTTTGAGTCTTTCATTTGAAAAACGTCTGTTCCATGTCTTTCTATTTGTTTCCTCTAGAAGCTCTGATATATATTTGTTTCTTATATCTTCTATTCCATGTCTTTCTATTTCTTCTCGAACATTTAAAACAAGACTGCTGGAATCGAACTGCAACGCCAATTTGTGATATATTTGCCTTGCAATTGTAGTCTTTCCAATTCCCCCCATGCCCCAAATTCCTATGATCCGAATATCCGGTGACTCAAGTTGCATCAAGGACTGGATTCGTGCAATATGGTTTTCAATTCCAACAATTCCTACAATTCCTTGATGATCACTAATGGAAGAACGATTCAATTTTGTCAAAATATCTTTCACAATTTCTGCAACAAGTGTGGACTCTGGTCTGTCTCATAATAAAATAAAATAAAATATCAGAATCTGTTTCGATAACCTTCTCCATAAATACTTCTAGATAAAAGAAAAATAAATCTATCCATTAGTCAAATTAGGTTATGCATAAGCTAATTTCTAAAATCTCTCTCATATTAGTTTTTCCAAAAAAAAATATTTTTAACTTATTAATTTGTAAAGAAAAATACGGAGAGTCAAGAAGAGTGAACAAAATTGGATAGAGACAGATATTGGAGTCATACAAAATATTGGTCTTGAATTTGTAAAATCATATATCATACACAGCAGAATTACGTGATTAATGGAGAGATCAATACAATTTGAACATATAAGTAAATTAAAAGAAGTCGAAAAAATCTGAAAAGAGCATGTAATTATTAAAGACCTGGTATCTGGTAAATCCCAGCCCGCGAGCCCCGCTGCTTCAGTTAGAGCAGTCTTCCATGCATGCACTTTATCGATGTTGTCTTTAAATCGATGTTCATGGTTAACGAATGCTTCTGCATATGTCTCACTACTCTGATTCCTAACAATTGATGGATCCACCTTATAGAAAACTGGGATCACATGCCTGCCATATCTCTTCTTGCAATCGAGTATCTTTGTGAGTTCATCCAAACACCATGTGGAAGATGCATAGTCTTTGGAGAAAACGACAACATAAATCATTGATTCTTCTATTGCTCTGTGGAGAGCAGGTGAAATCTCTTCGCCTCTGACTAGGTTATAATCTATATATGTATCAATCTTTTTCCTCTGTAGTGCTTCATGAATGTGACTAATGATGTTGTAACGGGTGTCTTCCCCTCTGAAGTTGAGGAACACATGATGCTTAGTTAGAGGAGGAGACACAGCAGCTGAAGAAGAACTCCCAGCCATTGTAATCAAATTTCTTTCCTGCTTCTGCACCTCTAAGTCTCAGTCTCTCAACTCTCAAGTCTTCGACTATAGCATGAATAAAAAGCAAACTACATGAAATCTTGACCACAAAAAATGCTTTATTTTTATGGCAATAAACCCATCCATCTACTTCTTATCTAAAGTTGTACTATTTATAGTCTTTATATAGAGTTCATCAATTTCTATAAAATAAAGACTATAATGCTACAGTATTATTTATAGTCTTTATAAAGTTTCTTATTATATAATACATAATAAAATAATAAAAACGCGTTACTTATATTATAGTCTTCGGTCAAAAGGCCCATTAAAACTACAACATCCCTGTTCCACCCAACACGCCTGGTCATTAGCAACAACTTTAGATAAGAAGTAGATGGATATATTTATTGCTATAAATGTGCTTTTAATGCTTTTTATTTATTCATTATTTATTTTCACTGAAATAGTTAAAAAAATTGATGGCTTTGGTGCAGTTTTTTTTTTAAATGAAATTTTAAATTAGTAAAGTAAAATCATAAATTTCCAAGCAACAACTTTAAAGTTATACAATGTCGTTTTTTTAATCATACTGTAGTATTATAGTCATTATTTTTATAGAAATTGATGAATTCTTAGTAGAAGTAATGTGTTTTTTATTATCTTATGAATTATATAATGAGCAAATTTGTTCATATAAGAAGTTATTATATATTCTACGACTTTAAAGTTATTTTTTTATTAAAACAAATATATAGAAGTCGTAGAATTAAAAAAGATTTTGGAATTGTTGTTGTTAAAAAATAACATTGTACAAATTTTAGAGTCATTGGAAATTTATAATTTTACATTACTAAGTTTAAAAAAAATAACTTCACAAAAGTCTTTCATGACTTTACTAAAAAATAGAAATCATGAAATATTTTATGACTTTTTATGCTAAAGTAATGGAAATTCTAGGATTTACTCTCATTTGAGAATTAATTCAAAAATAACTTCCATCTTGATTTCAAATAAAATTGTCACCTTTTGGTCAAAAGCCCACTTTAATGTGTATAATTATATTTTTTAAATCAAACTTTAAAACTATGATTAGGAATTTCATTTTTTAGTATTAAAAAAATTGTTTAGTTGTGTGTCTCTTTTAAAATTTTTAGGTTAAATTAATTTATTGGTCATCTTATTTATTTTTTAGGTTCGATTTGATCCTCTAATTTTTTAAATCGACTCAATTTGATTTTATCATCTAAATTGGGTTAATGGTGTTAAAAAATCACATTTTATAATTGTTGAAAACTACTTAGTGGTGATTTTAAAACTCAACAAAACACACAATTAGACGATAGAACCAAATTTAGATGACAAAAATTTAATTTTGATGCTGAGATCAAATTGAACTGATATTAAAAATTAGACTATCAAATTGAATAAAAAAATAGAGGACTTAATGGAACTAATTTTAAAAATTAGAAGATCAAATTGAACCCAAAAGAATAAAGGACCAAATTAAATGTAAAAAATAAATTAGAGATAAAAAAAACTAATTTAACCAAATTTTATAACAAAAAAAATAATTTAAAGTAAGGTAATTAATTTTGAGAAACATGTTTTTTTTTCATAAGTAATCCTATTCAATACACTATTAAATACTAAATGTGAATACTTCTTTTTAACAAGAATTAAAACCTTCATTTGACACGTTAATATTAGACCCTTCCACTATATATATTCAACCCCCCTTTAGTAGTATGTGTTTCAAACTATCTTATCAAATTAAATTATTTTACTCTATAATCACTCAACAAGCTTTTTCGCACACCTGACATTAAGGTCTTTGTCCTCTACCTCATGGATTATTTAATTTTGTGTTTCTTATTTATAAAAATTGAAACTACATATGACACATTTTTAAGAACTAAAGTTAATTTTTACATATTTAAAAGACAAAAATATATTTAACTTATTTAAATAGTATCACATTCTTTAAATGTGTTAAATTTATTTTTTCATATATTATTTGCCATCTGTCCAATCAATTCATATAAAATATAATCAAGAGAGGCTAACTAACATAATTGAATAGGTATATACATGTTACAAATCTTTTAATACTTGTTTTCGATTCTTTTAGATAAAAAGGAATTCTTATTATAAAAAAAAATTAAATTAGATGATTAATGACCTAATAAATTTATGACTTTTATGATTTAGATAATTATTATAAGTTTAGAAACTACTTTCACATTATACTATTTATTTATATTAACTAAGAACTCCTTTATCTAAGTATCTACAACTTTAGAGAGAAAATCTTTACTTTTCCTATTTTCTTAATTGATTCACATTTATAATTTCTTATTAAATGTTAAGAACATATGTTATCATAGGCTAACATCAATAATCGAAAGAAATGACAGTTAACAGCTGGATAGAGAAAGTTATACAAATATCACATATTGACTTTGGTGACAGAGAAACTAAACCAACCAGTAATGAAGTCTCGTTCAATACACTCCCATTTTTCAATTCTTTTCCCCAAAATACCCTGGATTTTAGAAATTAATCTTCCTTACTTGTTGCACTCCCCCTCTTCAACAGTCCAACGTTCACCCTTGAACAACTCCTCCTTCCACCCATCAGTCCATCACCTGTGTCTACTCTGTTTTGTTATCAAAGGCTCCCTGTCTAGTAACCTCTCTCTACCAAAATTCATTAGAATTTTTCCCTTGGTTCCCTTGGTCCAATTCTGACGCCGGTACGCTCTTAATTTTTTCCTAAATTTCCAAAATAGTTTATTACATTGAAAACCTGTAGTAATGCGTGGAATTATAAAGCTGTTTTTTTCTTCATTGTTTTGACTTTAAGCATGACAATTTGGAATTGTTTCTTAACTTATTGTCTTCAAATAGTTTATGATTAAATTGAAAACCTTGTAGTTTTTTTAAGAGTTTAATGTTCATACACGTTATATACACATTATACACATGAATAGTGTAAAATTTTTATAATATTGTTTAATTATAATTTGTCATTAATATGATTTTTAAAATAATTATCACAACAATCAACAACCTATTTATATATGATAGGTTATGATTGTACGATGATATAAAAAAATTTATATTTTCAATATATAATTTTTTTAATGTTTATATTTTTTATCAGCTTTTTAATTTTTATATTAGATATTTTTGTGAGTGGAATCAACTTTTTATGATTCAAAGAATATACTATTCATATCTTATTTGTTAGTTGGTTGAGATGCTTTTATTAATGACATCTTTAGAGTGTAATCATTAGAAAATTGATCGTTGAGGTACTTTTTTTTTAAGAGTTATATGGAATGTTATTAAAACAGGTTAGAACTGGCCTATTGGACTGGTTGAACCGGAAACCGTAGCATCAATTGGACCGGGTTGGTTAATGAACCGATCATGGATATGGCCTGGAGAAAATCGGGCAGTTTTGGAAAAAATCGAAAATCTAGTTGGTTTTTAGGACCCGGACCGGGTTGATGAAGAAAAAAAAATCTTCAAGCACACAAAACAGCATCATTTTGGTTCCCCAGGGAAAAAAATCCAGATGCACAAAATGCAAAAAAAAAAAAAAAAAAACTTCAGCGTCGCGGTGTAGAGAGTGGCGATGGAGGAAGTGAGAATGACTTCGGACGTAGCAACGACGAATCAGAGGAAACTGTTGTGGAGGTTCATGGTGTGTGTTGTTGACGGTAGCTTCAAGATTTGGGGGTGTTTTACGATGGTTGTAGTTAGTTGTGGAGGTGGTTTGTGCCTTTGTGGAGAGTGGAGACATTCACAAAACGATGCAGAAGACTCTTCTAAAGTAAGGGTGGTTTAAGTGTTCTAAAGCAAAAGACAGGGCGTAACCACGTGAAGTTGCGGAAGAGAAGCAACTTGCATTAGTTTTGTGTGTTTGTGTGTGTGTGTGTGTGTGTGTGTGTGTGTGTGGGTGTGTGGGTGTGTGGGTGTGGGTGTGGGGGTGTGTGGGTGTGTGGGGGTGTGTGTGTGTGGGTGGGTGGGGGTGGGATTAGGGTTTTTTTATTTGGGCCCCCAATCCGATGTACTTCCAACACTTCTTTTATTACTTACTTTACTCATTTTGACTATTTTTTATTAAAAATTGGACTTGTATTTTAATTTAAGTAATTGTTATTTATACTTTCTTTTTTATTAAAACTTTACTTGTATTATCAACATTGATACTTTAATTGTTATTTTAAATTTTTTATTATATTTTTCTTAATTAAATAATATTAGTTACATATTTATATATATAGTAGAATTTTAAAATTTTTAATATAGATCAGATCAATTATTGACCCTCTGATTGGATCACTGACTCACGACTTTAATCGGGTCAATGATCACTAACTCGATCGGGTCAATGGTCGGACCGATTTTAATAACATTGGTTATATGGGTGGTGAATTTTTCTTTTCTAGGAAAAGAGTTGCATAGGAGGGAGAAAGAGACAAGAGGCGTGTATTTTGTGTAATTTAGGAAAAAAAATTAAAATAGTGAGATAGAGGAGTGTACAAGTATTGAATGGGAGTTAAAATAGACTTTGCCATTAATTATATATGGAACCCAAATGCGTTATTTTCATCAATAAGAAATTCCAGAGCAAATCTTGTACATACATATGTAAACCCAAGACCTTAGGTCCGTTCAGGTGGTTGTCTGCTTCCACTTTCAAAATTATTAAAATTTAAACTCAGTTTATGTTTTAAATTTTAAATTTCAATTTATTTTGATTTTTAAATTTTAAAAGTTGTTGTAAAATAAGTCATGTGAGTTGCACATGTGTTTTAATGGTTTTTTTATACCAAAAATAGCCTCTGGTGTAGGAGCTCTGTTTCTGTGACATGAATCGAAGAGACATGTTAAGTTTGAAAACAGACATGTTCCTAAGAGTGGTTTGGAACTTCGGATCTGAGGCAACGAACCTGTGACGGATTGTGGTTGCTAGTAGCAGAAAAACGAACGCCAAAAGGTTTGAATACGCAACGAAAACGAAATTGCTCATTCCTTTAGACATGTTTGCTTTTATGAGAGTGTTCAAACCCACACAGTCAAGAAGAGGCACACAACCATTGCTGCAATTACTGCACTTTGCATTTCGTTCACCTCTCTCTCTACTTTTATTAGTGATGCCCCCAATAGATAAAAAGTTACCTCGTTAAGTATCATGTTAGAAGTGTTTATCTCTCCTAGGTGGTCTTTCTCTGTCTTAGACTGATAGTGTTTTTTATCATATTAATTAATCAATTTATTTAAATTTATTTCTTGAATAAAATACTTATTTTAATAAAAATAAACAATTTTCTATTTTTAATGTATTTATATGAATTATTTCTTTTTAAAAATATATTTATTTTAAGATTAAACAAACTATGTCACATGGTTCAAAATGAAGACTTTTTCTCTTTTTCCCCTTCTTTTCCCTCCCTACTCTTCTGTCTTCCTCCCTCTACCTTACCTTCTTCCTCCATGTCACTAGCTGAATCATACACCAACATTGCGATCCACACGCTGCGTTTCTTCTTCGATGTCACCGTCACCTACAACATTTATGACCCAGCCACGGGGTTGGTGTAAAGACATGTGCAATGGGGAGGGTCCCATATTTGAAATTTAACATTTTATTCTTTAAATCTTTTGGTTGGGTTCCAATCTGCTAATTTTCTCTCTAACTAAATTTCTCAGGTTGCTGGTCTCAAATTTAAAGCTTAAAAGGAGAGGAAATTGGGAGAAACAAGTGAGACATTATTCCAAATAGAAAAACAATCAATACAAGTTGAATAAATTAAGGAACATATTGTCTTGTGGGTCTGCATAATTATCCAGAAACTTGCACACAATTCAGCATAATTGGCATAGTTCCATGGTGCAACTATGGAGTAAAGCACCAGTTATAGTTTGATATATTTTGTAATAATCAATCAATAAAATTGATACATGAATACATGATAGAAAAACTTCGCCTGTATCCATGAATAGCATGGTAGCAATTTTTTTCTTCTAAGAAGCAAAATGTTAATTTGTGCTTGAGGCTGTCGGTGCATTGCTCTGCTCCTGTCACTTGAGCACACTATTTGACTTGATAATGCTTTGTTTGCACGTCCTTTTGATATTTGATTTTACAGTTATGTGACTAATGCTAAAGCAACTGTACACCAGTTTAGGCCATGATCTCAACACTGATGGATACCAATCCACAAAGTATTTCATGTTTACAAATCAGTAGTGGATTGCAATTGGAACTATCTCATGTCAACATGAATCATGATCACTGAGTATATGAACCAAACTATGTAAATTTGTTGATAGTATTCTCTACCTGCACAAATTTATCTTCACTAAAGTATGGTTGTGCACTCCATGGCTATAACATCAAAATTTATATTTAGGTTTAGCATCTCTATGCGCAAGGCACTTATAAACATGTTAATCAGTGTTACAAGTAAAAGAAATGTCAATTTATCAACGGTTACAATAATTGATCAACAGAACAGGAATAGAAAATATCAAACTAAATTCTTACATTTGTACCATAAACAATATTTTACACACCATTAAGCAAACCAGACTCAATTGCTAACTCTGTCACCATCACATTTGAAATTTGAGATGAGATATTATGCCTTGTAGCTTCCCTCAAACGTCAAGTAGGTCCACTTCTCAAATGCACTGGCCAAATACACAAAGTCAAGTTTGGAGAACCCACCATGTGTTTGGATTGGTGTTGGATGTATCCGATCCACGGTAATATCAATGCTAAAAACTGTTGATTCTGCGTCTTTTCATAGATTGGACGTGGAAATTTAGTTATACGTGCATTACCAAAGCTAATGCAAATATGCACTCAATGTCATTCCAAGCAACTGCCAAAAAATAAAAATAAAAACACAGGAATAAGAGTTAGCACAAGGGATCTTGTAACCACCATTTTGAGTATACCCTGACTCTTAATTACATTAGCAAGTTACTTGCTCAGTTTTATGTTCCAAAGAAAAAGAACAATTAGACATTAAGGCTTTTGGAAAGAGTTTATCAACAAGATTATGTGCATGTTTGGAAATCAGGCAGAGAAGTATGTTTGAGGCAAAAATACTCTTGCAAATGGATCAGGACCCTTACTTTTCTTTTCATTTTGCAAAAGGATTACATTAAAATCTGCCCTGCAGCAATTTCAACTGCAAATATTGGATAGGTAAAGAGAGAAGAGGAAAAAAATCATGAGATAAGAAGAAAATATGATTTCATGAAAATTTAGAAAAAATAACACTATAGATATGAATAATATGATTCATTCGCTTTCTTATTAGTCATTAATCCTCAACTTTTTCTTCTTTCTTTTTGGCCAAGCTTAATTATTAGGATATTAAATGCGTGTTTACTTTAAGGAAAAAAATCTTTATTAACTTCAGTTTCGCAAGTCAAATACGGAGAAGAAGTATAATAGTGTGTTAGGTTGTGGAATGTACTTATATGAAGAAATAAGTTAGTTTAGGTTTATTTTCTGTACTTTAAATGATTAAGAAAACATTATGAGACTTCTTTTTCCCATGTGTACAAATGTTTTTGGACTTTGATTCAGCTAACCATAAAATATGTTTTCTTTTTAATTTTTTTTTATAACTTTTAGATGATAAAAGTAATTTTTATGATTTATTAAGAAAAAAACAATTGGGTTATTAGGTTCTTGGAGTGGGTTTGTAAAGTAATACTTTATTGGTAGAAAAATTTATAAAGATTTATGATTTCTATTTATCAAGTAGTAACTACTATTACCACTTATTTCTAAACGAAAATTAATTCAAAAAGTGTTATAGTTTGATAATAATTTAGAAAAAAGTTACCCACAAATGCTAAAAAAGTCATTAGTAGGAGTATGATATATGCCATAGATGTTTTCTTCAGGAAATAGCTAGGGCAATGGAGGGTAAACTAATTAGTGACCTAGCTAACAACTTGCCACTTGCCAGCTAGGATTCGGCAATACTAAGTCGTCTCTAATACAAGGACAATGTTTACGACAAAAATTCACATAGTTGTCCCGTAATGTATCCATCATGGCATAAAGTATCCTCAAACTCTGTATGCTATCAAACAAAATAACTTGTATTATCTTTGCTTTTGTACAGCAATAGTAGGGCTTCAGAAGAAGGTGATGAGATAATCCATAATTTTCGTAAGCCATTGTTTCCTCTTGAGCCTGGCCCCATATTACAGCATAAAACCCAATAACTATTCACTACTACACAGCGTATATTTAAGGTCGGTTATTTTAGGCATACAAAGTCGATTTTGAAACCGTCTTTGTATGTACACGTCGTGGAATATGGGATCCTACAAAGATGGTTATACAAAACCGTCTTAGAAATCATTTTTTTTAATTATTTTTTTTTAAAATTCATACAATCGACGACGGTTTTCTCAAAAAACCAACTTTGAATGGTAGAATCAAAGACGGTTTTTTTCCATAAAACTGACTTAATTTGAAAGTCATTTATTTTAAAAATAATAAATTACAGTTTTTTTTTTTAAGATTTTAAGACGGTTATTTTAAATAACCGACTTTAAATAACTATCTACAAAGACGGTTGTTTAAAATAACCGACTTAGAAAATTGCATTTGAGAATTCAAAGACGTTTATTTTAAATAACCGACTTTGAATAGATATCTACAAAGACGGTTATTTAAAATAACTGACTTAGAAAATTGCATTCGAGAATTCATAGACGGTTATTTAAAATAACCGACTTAGAAAATTACATTCGAGAATTCAAAGACGGTTATTTTAAATAACCGACTTAGAAAACTGCATTTGAGAATTCAAAGACGATTATTTAAAATAACTGACTTAGAAAATCGTATTTGTAAATTTAAAGACGGTTATTTTAAATAACCGACTTTGAATAGATATCTACAGAGGAAATGTTTTGGATATATATATATCTCAATTTCTCTGTGTTCAGAATTTGCATAAATGTCTACACCTTTAAAGAACATAAGATTACAGGATGGCAAAATATGTCTTTTGTGCTGAAAAGTTACAACTTATACAGGAGCTTTACAAGTCTTTCAAATGAATAAGCCTTCCACCGACTCAGAAAATAAAAATAAAAACATAACTTGCATGACCACGTGGAGCAAATGCAAGACAGATACACTAATTCCAAGCTAGCATCAAAGGTTCACTTCCTGCAAGTAATAAAATATTTGTGTGCAAATTTGGATTAAAGCTATTTCAAATTAATGAATTTATCTAACCATGCATCTTCCATTTTCGGCATCGCAAGTTGTTGGGTCTCACTCTGTGAATCCATCATGCTCTTAGAAATCGTCCGCCCTACAAAGAAATAACAAAACCAATTAAAAATGAAAGAAATAACCATTCATAATTTTGCATAATTTATACAAGTCACCCCTTTCCTATAGAGAAATAAAACTGAACAAGTAACTCCTAAAATTTGAATCATGAGAGGAGAAAAAGTGAAATGAAATGCAGATGCATCACATATATAATAGAAGATCATAACTTACCATACTTCTCTAGAAACCCGAAGAGCTTTTTCAAGGAAAGATGGGCCTCCATCGATATCTTCTAGAGCCAGCAGAATTGGTCTTCCAACAACCAGACTTAATTGGACATTTGTCCCTCCATGGAAGCACCACACAAAATATAGTGAAAATGAGGACAGATTATTTTCTATTGAAAAAGAAGGATGACAAAAATCCGTACAAACCTATAAATAAAATGTTAAGAAATTTAAAATAAAAAAAAACATAGAATCCTAGCAACACCAGAATTGACCTATAACTAATATAAGCTAGTAAACATAAAATGAATAAGATTTAACGAATAATGAGCACAATACATTGATGGAAAGACCCTTCAATAGAATCACTTGTGTCACTCCGAAAAATCCCATTGTGTCCCATTTAGAAGTAGTACAATTGAATTTAATTCTCATTCACTTAAAAATATAATAAACACATCACCTTAAGGGTGAATGCTCGCCCATCACGTCCATCAGGAAATAATACCTAAGAAGCTTTTTGTCTTCTCTAACTACAACACTGGAAAATAAAAATGGACCTAACCGAAGTAGGCACTCCATGAATCCCAAAACAACATAAGATAGCAAAGATACTTAAATAACTTCTGACCTGATCTTTATTGTATTTGAACATTGATGTTCTTGTGTGTGTAAAGTACATGCTTGCCATTATCACCATTTTTATCAGGATGTAACTCGCCAACATACCCTTAAACATGAATAAATAAACCTTTTACAATGATCAACCAATGAAGTGCAAAATCAAATCAAATAAAGAGAAAGTGGCAGTTGTAGGCATACCCCACAATGGAAGGTCATCTGAACTTGTGATTAGCACATCGACGACCAACAAATAGAAAAACCATGGAATGAAAGAAGGCCAAGAGTAAGTTATTCAGAAAATTTATAAAGCCTATTCTAATTTATATGCACTCCAGTATCTAGCTATGTTTGCTTCGTAAAATGAAATAAATAAGTAATTACATTTGAATATGATTACCATGTTATTGATCCAAATTTTATTTATATAAAGAGAACTGAATATGATTTTTTCATAAAAAATAGTTTGATTAGATAAAATATTTGTTTACTTTGTAATTATAATAATATTACCTTTTTATTTTTAAAAAATGTACAGAAAAATTAGAAGAAAAAATAAAGTACTACTTTGTAATTATAAATATAAAAAAATGAGAATGAGAATAAGAAACATTTTGGTACCAGATTTCACCTTTTGTTGTAATTATAATAATATGCCGTGTGTTCTCTTGGTTTCTCACTGTCGCCCAAAACACGTCAATCTCATGTGAATTAATTATACTTTAGTGGATTACTAATAAAGTAAGTTATTATTATATTATTGTTTATTTTATTTTATTACATGCAAAAGTCAAAATGCAGCATTCCGTCCATAGGTTAGCCTTCCTTTCACATACGTGGGTTGGTTCATCCACTCCAGAACTGATCATGATGGACAGAATAATAATCTTAAAAATAATATAAAATAACTATGATTTACTCTCATGTTCTAATGCCAAGAGCTGAAGTTAAAAGATAAAAATTAGTTACATTCTTCTATGGAATAAATTTTTCAACAACAAAATCACATCAAATCCTAGAGAAATTAATAAATAGCATATGAATAAATTTCTGGTAACAAAGGTAGATGAAGTTGTGCAGAGAAACAGTTGAATCAACAGTGATATAAAATTTGAAAGACATTGAATAAGTATATTAAATAAATCACAAAATAAACAAAGTGCTAGGAGGAAACATATTGAAACACCAAGAGTTTCTCCACACCTGATCTTGAGCAAATCACAAAATAATAATAAGATATAAACTTATTTAGAGATATGTGTGAAGTTATCGTAAGGATATCCATATGGAAGATATTAAAAATTATATTAAAATATATCAATCTCTTAGATAACTTTTTTCTAATTAAAGAGAATTCCTTACACAAATAAGCTCCAATAAATTAATTTTCTACATCTACCTTTCTCTTATCTCTAACTAGCATGATAATAAAATAGGGATACTCAGAAGGCAGAACAGGGTTTTAAGAGGCAAAAAAAATTCTCAAGTTTGTTCATATGGCATTAATACAATTCATATTCATATCATGAGTACACAGAATTTATGTTTTTAACTACATAGTCATGTAAATAATTATCACTCATAAAGAGATGAAATTACTCATGGAATCTGCAAGTGTTCTAAGTCACTCATTCGCTATTCTATACCAGACAACTCATATTAGTACAAAGGATGTCTGCAAAGAAATCTAAATTTGTACAGAGGCAAAACTAAACAAATATCAGAAATCATTGGTCCTTAGAGAACTTTGACTAGCATGCTAGCTAGTTGGTACATCAAATTATCCTTGTATTCACAAGAAAGAATAAGAATGAAGAAAGAAGGAGTTGCATGACTCTCATTCCTCTAATCTTCAAACATGTTCACATATGATCAGTATGGTTTATAATTCATCAGTAATAAGATAAACACATTTTGCCACAAAGTCACATTATTCATCAATTAAAGCAGGTGAAAGTCAGAGATAAAAGTCTGAGACACCCGAAGAAAGCTCCCCATAAACTAAGACCAAAAATAAACAAATGCATAAAACTTAGATAGCTAATTGTATCATGGCCTAGTAAGTAATTTGCTATGGCTTTTGCAAAGATGCTTCATTCATCTTGAAATTAAAATACATTAACACTCTCTCTCCCACTTGAGAAAATAAAAACAGAGACGCAGTAGTTATTAACAATCAAATCGATGTCTGGGACATCAATTACAACAATGCAGAGAAAGAGATTCTACGAACACATTTGTCAACACAATCTGTCAAATAAAAAACAATGCATGGCACCAATTAAGGTCAAAATTTAACTGACATTCACAAATCAAAAACACTAACAAGAAAAAAAGAAAATCTTACGCAGTAGTTTCTTGGCGTCCTCCTTGAGTTCCGGTGCTAACAAAGAACCCAGCTGGTTTTCCTGCAAGCTTCTGCTCCTTCCACAAGTGCCCCGTGGAGTCAAAGAAAGCCTTCATTTGCGCCGCCATCAACCCGTACCTCTGGGAAACCCAAACAACACCCCATCGGCGGTCGTCAACTCCGCCGCCGTAACCTCTGGTATGGCATCGTCCTTGGGCGGCGCCCTCATCTGATTCAACACCTCAATCGGCAATGTCTCCGGAACCCTATACAGAACCCCTTCCACACCCTCCACACCCTCCACGCCTTTCTTCAACCTCTTCGCCAGCCCCTCCACGTGTCCGTACATCGAATAGAACACGATGAAGACCTTCAATTTCGCGCAGCCCAGGAGCGATGACGCTGCTTCACGCGTTGGCGGGTCGGGTTCAAGCGCATCGGCGTTGAGCGGAAGCAAGATCGGCGGCGGCGTGGGGGCTACTGCGGCATCGGTGGGAGCGGGAGCATCATCGGCGACCGGCTCTGGAGAGGTTCCAGAAGAGGAAAATGTCGGGAGGGGGAAGGTTGGAGGCAAAATGTTGGAGAACCCTAGATTTTAAAAAGCTAAGACAACACGTATCAAAATATTTAAAAAAAGAAAAATATCTTCATAGACTGGTTTTGAAAAGCCGTGTTTGATTGACAATAATTCTAAGACGGTTTTTCGAAAAACCGTATCAGAATGGTAGTTTCTAAGACGGTTTTGCGAAAACCGTCTTAGAATTATTGTATTTATTTACAAAAATGTCACCGTGTTACTTTCTAAGTCGGTTTTGGATTAACCGACGTTAAACTGACGTCGTTAAAACACCTTTTTGTAGTAGTGATTGTAGCAGCTCCTATATTAATTATTAGGAAAAATCAACAATATTCACTACTTTGCACTAATGTTATTTTCCTCACAATTAATTACCACATTTACGTACCTTCCAAGATACATAGCATCTCCCAAAAATACAATCCCCATGTCAAGTGCAATGACAATCCCTAAAGGAGTGAACATAGCAACATATACAGGCCCCTTCTTTCGACACGCCCATACATACACCACATTTCGTGTAGACATCACAAAAATTGCCTACAAAAGCCATAAAATAACTACATATAATCATAAAATAAGGTCACAAGTTCCAATTGTACAAAGATATTGGTCAAAAGGTCACAAGTTCCAATTGTACAAACTTATATACTTACTGAATAAAATATGCACACCAACTCCATATCAAGTTTAAGTATCCATGCCTTAGGATTTTCTTCTGCAATGAAAGCGACTATGAAAGATAGGATAACAGAGAAACTGGTACTAATGGTTATCAACATTAGCTCCTTAGGGTAGTCTTTGATAGTCCATTTCTGCATAACGTATAAAAAGACGACTATTTTTATTATGTGAGGACAAAGTGCCACACTACAGAAAGAAAATATCATTTAATTATATATTAAGAGAAAAAAGGATTTAGTTAATTGTTATAACCTTTTTCTAATAAAAATTAAATTATTATTTAATGTAAATATTATAAGTTTATGCTGACTAATATTGAGAATGGTAATTGTTTCAAATTGATTTTCACCAAAATGAGATAAATCACATTTTTTGTTGAATGATGATTTCTTCGTAGAAGTTAAATAGTTGGGATAAACTAATAATATGATATAATAATACAATTATTATTTTCTACAGCAACGGAATTGTTTATTAATATGGTGCATTATGCAATTAGTATAAACTCATAATATTTATATCAATAATATAATTTCAATTCTATTAGATAAAATTATATCCATAGAGAAATTTAATATTTAACAAGTATGGTAGATATATGATGTTTTTTTCTTTGCAATGTGAGCACACACATACTTTAAATGTTTAGAAAAATTTATACCTGAATAACAAGCGAGACTGAACAAAAAAAGCAACCAATTGCAAGGAGAAATCCTCCCAGTAGCCATTTGGATTGTTGAGATGAAAGAAAAAAATTGTTTGGCATCACATACATCATTTTGTCATAGGCAATCTCTTGTATAAGGTCATAATTAATGCTCCAGCAATTGAGACCACAGTCCCAATGGATTTTGCTTGGCAGCTTTGTAGTTTTAGATCCAACTTTTCCATCCTGAAAGCACATATCAATGCAACATATAAGCGTTCAAACTGGTGATTGGTCTAACATTTTAGAAGGTAAATAGATCTTTCACCAACTTTAATTATGTTTCTTTTCCTCTGTATCATTCCAATAGAGTTTACGAATTTTCTTGAGAAATAAAAATTATTCCTCTCCTTTCTCTTTTAAAAAAAATGAGTTAAAGAACTTTTAAAAAAAAAGTAAACTGATCTCTCCACTTTCTTAGCTCCAATCTCTCTTCCTCTACCCTTGTCGTCTTGTATGAAGTCATTTTTTTTTAAGTTAACATATCAAAAAATGTCAAGTAATATTATATTTTAAATTTGTTTAATTAATCATTTGGTCCTAGACTTGTGCACACTTTTTTTTTAACTCTTACATAAAAATTGTTTTAGTCTATGTATGAACAATTTTTTTATGTTTTAATCCTTGTATTAGTTTTTCGATGTAATGCCGCTAAATTTTTGCTAACATTGCCATGTTAAGTCGATTCATGTGCATTGTCGGCATGTTAAGGTGATGGGTAATGAGTTAATTACTCATTTGGTCATTATACTTGCTTAAACTTTTATACCTAAAATATCTACATTTTAGTCTTTATACGAACAATTTTTTATGTTTCCGTCTTTGTCATCAATTTCCAAGTAACTCTGTTAACTTTAAGTGCTTCAAAGTATTAGCACACATAGGATAAGTCTTGTAAAGTTATTAGCACACAAGGTTTGCTTAACACTACCACAAAGTTGATTTTGCCATGCGCCGCCACTGAAGGTGACCTTCGACGATGGAGTCCATCTCTATTTTCGTTCTTTCTCTTTTCACTACTAGAAAAATAGGCTTCAACATCGCTAGATTAACATCGGTTATCGAGAAAACCGATGTTAACGAAAACGCGGTGGCAATTTTGTAATTAACATGACATTGTTAACATCGGTTTTCACCAAAACCGATGTTAAGTTGTTTCTCGTAACATCGGTTTTCAAGTTTTTAAGGAAAACCGATGTTAAATCCATCCTATTAACATCGGTTTCCAAAAAAAACCTGGGAAACCGATGTTATATTGAACCAGTTAACATCGGTTTTTAAGTTTTTTAAGGAAACCGATGTTATATTGAACCAGTTAACATCGGTTTTTAAGTTTTTTAAGGAAACCGATGTTAACGTGAATAATGTAACATCGGTTTTTAAGTTTTTTTAGTAAAACCGATGTTAACGTTAAACAGTTAACATCGGTTTTGTAATGAAAACCGATGTTGTCGTTGTTAAAATAGCAGTCCCCAAATCAAATATCACCACTGTCCGCGCGCTTCTCTTTTCCCTCATCCCTAACCTCATCTTTGACACTCGCGTTTCCCTCATCCCTAACCTAAGCTATTCCTAACCTCGCGACCTCATCCCAAGTTGGCTGCACCTCGCGACCTCATCCCAAGTCGTCTGCACCTCGCGACCTCGTCCCATTTTCGTTCCTGTAGTTGGCGGCTTCCGGCGACTCTGCAAAGGTAAACCTCGCGACCTCATCCCATTAACGTGCTTCTGCATTTGTGTTCTTCTTCTTTTGAGCTTATTTTTCTGTTTGTGTAGGTTTTGTTTAGGTTTTGTTTAGGTACGTTATTTTTCTGCATTTGTGCTTCTGTTTGTGTAGGTACGTTATTTTCCACTGTTGGTGTAGGTTTTGTTTCTCTTTAAATTGGTATTTACAAATGTGGTGTGGCCTCTATGAATGCAGTGCTTGATTTAATGTACATTGTTGCTACTGATTAATGGTCCCATGCATGGTTAATGTATGTTTCGTGTTGTTTCTTAATTAGAATTAGAGTTTTGTTTTCTGGTTTGGTGAATTACTTTTCTGTTGTTTCTCAGTGTTTTGGTCTGCTTGCAACAAAGACATTTCACTTTTGCTGTGACTCGCACGGGCTCAGGTAGTGTCTCTTTAATTTGCTCTGATATGTTTGAGGAAAGCTAACCCACATTTCAAACTAACTGGTTGGTATTCGTTTTCTATGTTACCGGCATGGATTTCCAAAGTAGGAGGCCTAATTTGGTCGAGACCGTGGTTGGCATTGTTGGTGTTAGCTTGACAGGTACTTGACTTTAATTTATTCCATGGTTGTTGGTGTTGGTTATTCATGTCAAAGAGTGAATAATGATGTTAGCTGTTTGGAAGAATAATTTTATAATTTCATCATGGCAGATAAGTAGACATAAACAAATGTATATAGAAGTATAGAGGAATTGAATCCAAATGGTTTGAATGTTTTTTTTTGAGTTAGATTCATCTTTGATGGTTGATAGTTGCTAGTGGAATTGGTTTGGTGTTTGAATTGTTTGATGAGGCACTTTTTGACTTGTTTTCGTGTTTGAATTTATAGAATTTTTAGTGGAATTGTGTAAAATACATTGGCCTTTCATGTTGGAAGTGAATGACATTTTTTAAGACTAGTGTGATGGATTGGAATTTTGAACTAGGGGCTAGGAGAGAAGAAATGGAATGTATAAGAAACTAGTGGTGTAAGTTGAGTTAGAGTGTAGGGAAGAGAGTCGATGTTTATATAAGGGGAAGGGGAATGGTTAGTGTGGACCTCGTTTTGGTCGCTGGAATCTTGCTCTTTCCAACTTCTGAAACTATGGCCCACATTTGAGTAGTTACTAAAGGAGCTGCAAATCATTCACCAATCATGCTTGAACTGAGAACTGAGAACTGAATGCATCTGCGGGTTTTTTTAATTTGAGGCAATGCTTGTAAGAGTGCACACCTGCAACTAGGAATGATCATGTAAGCTGCTTTAAGTTTGTAGTCATCTGCCCCTATCAGATCTCTCTGTGAATATTCTAGGTATCAGTTTGGTTTGCCTTTGTCATATATTTTTCTTAAGTTAAATGAGCAATGCACTTTGCTTCTGTAATTTTAAATAACTTCTGTATGAGTCAATCATGCTAAATGCAATACTTGTTCCTGCACTTACTTTTTGTCGTTTGAAGGTTTTGGTGGGGCTGAAGTGAGTCAAATTGGTTTGCAAGTTACTTGTCGGTGAACTTATGAACTGTTCAATAAACTACACTCAATCTAAGGAATTAAGGTTGAGTGCATATTGCAGCTTATGGAATGAATGGATTTTTTGTATGTCAAAGAATTTTTCAGCCTTAGAAATCCACCCAATTGGGTTGGTCCCCGTGAATGCTGGCAGCTCCATGTTCATAGCCCAAATTTGCCCTTCCACCATCAAGAACACTGACTCTTCCTCGAAGATCCCTTTATTTATAACAAATAAGCCCCTCTAACTAATTAACTAACTCCTTAGTAGTCTAGCTATATTAACACACTCTTCCTCCTCCTTTCCACAAACCACTAGGTCAAGTTACCTTCCACCCACCACAGCCCTTTGTCTTTGTCACTAAGAATCAAATTTATATATTTTTCCACTTTGTTTCCACCTTTCTTTTTCCTCCTTGAATTGACCTAATGAAATATTTTTGTTCTGAGACTTGAAATTTGAAGGATCCTTGCAAGTTGCAACTCATGATCCAAGACCCGGATGTTTTCAATTCCATGCTATCATTACTTCCATTGGAAGCAGGATTCCCCTTTGACTGCTTCAGGGAATAACATAACATAATAATAACCAAGCAATAGAAGAAAGCTACGGCAAGAATTAAATTACCATGCATTATGCTCTTCACTATGTGTGTTAAAATTTTATATGTCACGTCCTTTAGTACTATTATTTTAGTTTACAATTGCTTAGAAGTTAGAATGTTGCCTTCGGAGGAGGCTCAGATAAATTACAGCATATATTAGTTTCAAAGGGTGTCCCAACTTTTATTGTATATATGTTTTTTGATGTAGTCCATTTTTCTGACATACATAGGCAACGCCTATACTTGTATTTTAATTCTTTGCAGCAATAACAACCAAGTGAGGCTGCAACCCCAATTACACCCCCATAAGTAGCACCGAATCCACAGCCAGCCTTTGCTCCTTCACCAAAGGTAAGGCTTGTCCTTTGCCAGTCTTAAGTGTCACTTGATTTCCAATTGTATCCAACATATATAATCGTATGTGTCTCAACTTTAAATATAACAACTGATCTGTTCAACATAAATTGTATGTAGTTGTCCTTTGCCTCTTTGTGTCATCATCACCAGATTCATTGTTCGACCTTGTCACCGACCATCATCTCAGGTACTGACGAATGCCTTTCATATTTTGTTAGCTTGTAAATGTAATGCGTACTTTTGTACATTAATGACTATTTGTATATACAATTAATGTTCATTATGAGTGAACCTTAGTTTCCCGTTTGAGATTCATTACAGTGATTCTTCCGGACAGTTTGGATTAGTCATTGTATTGATTCTCGAATTGTCCGTTTGGACAGTTTGGGAAGGCTCATATTTTTTTTAGTATATTCATATGTGTAGGTTGTGCGTGTTGTCTTAAATTTGATGAAATTTCGATACAATGCATTTCACTTTGTTCTCCGGGTGCATAGTTGACTGTGGTGTAACAGATGTCACTGCTTTCATTTCGTGTACTTGGAGACCAAAGCGAAATGCTGCCGAAATTTCGTCAAATTTAAGATAAGACACTCAACCTATACATATGAATATATTAAAAAAAATATGTCTTCCTGAATGGGATAGGACCACCACCTTTAATGAAAAAGTGAGGTTTGCATGCATGGAATAACTTTGTCAGTATCACACAGTTGTTAATAACATGGATCGAAGTTGGATGAATTCAAATCGCATGACAATTGAGTACGAAGAGGGCGTTGAAAATTTCTTGAAATTTGCCTTCGAAAGAAGTCGACCGGATGGGGATGGAAAATATTTCTGCCCCTGTATCAATTGTTTGAATGGTAGACGACAATCACTAGAAGACATGCGGGAGCACCTTCTGTGCGATGGGATTAAGAAGACTTATACGACATGGATATGGCATGGTGAATTGACAGACACGCAGAGGGTCTCGCATATTGAACGGGTTGATGTTGACTGCGGAGATCGCCTGGAGGATATGATTCGTGATCTGGGACATGAGTCTTTTCAGCAAGCCCATGCCCCTATGTATGATACGTTGGAGAGTGATTCGAAGAAGCCGTTGTATCCGGGGTGCAAAGACTCATTAACACTCTTGTCTGCGGTGTTAGCTCTTGTTAATGTCAAGGCCAGATATGAGTGGAGTGACAAAAGCTTCAGTTCACTGCTTGAGGTACTAAAGGACATGCTTCCAAAGGAAAACACGTTGCCAAGCAGTTACTATAAGGCGAAAAAGATACTATGTCCGATGGGTATGGAGTATAAAAAGATTCATGCCTGTCCTAATGACTGCATTTTGTACAGAAATGAATTTGAACAAATGCATAAATGCCCCACG
>PYAF01003908.1:392818-411685 GCA_007407185.1 Glycine tomentella | reverse complement strand
AACCAATATTTCTCCTATTCATAAGAATCAAATCCGTGTGGTTTACTTGTCTCTCTAGAGCTTCCTCCATCCACCAGTGTTGACAAACTTCCCTTGCTTCAGAAACGATCATCTACACCCAAAAAAATAGGAGAAACCCATGTACTATCACTGCATCAATGAAAGACCTTAATCCATGGTTTTTTTTTTCTGTATATGTCATCAGAAGAGTAAAATTACTATAAAAAAAAAGAAAGAAAAAAGAGTCTAAATTCCTCCATTCATCAATTTCATAATAAATATGAACCCATTCATAATTATGAATCATAATGGTTGTTGGATTGGATGCATTTGGCATCTCCATCTCATGATTTTTTATCGTTTTGATCAATCACACACTCTAAGCCATTAACAGAGGCAACCCAGTCTTAAGAAACTTTAACTTACTACTGGTTTAGGGATAACAAAAAGACTGGTGGATGACACTGGAAACACCTCTTACAAATCTTCACTCTAAATTTTCCAAAAGTTTATGATTATAACAAGGTGATGAATCTCAATTCTCAAGCACTAAAAGGTGAAATAATAAGGTATGATATGGCTGAAAAATCTGTGTTTTCTCTGCACTAACCTCTTCTGATGGCTCTCTCTACTATTTGACAAGGTGCTCATCATGATCCACATAGCTAGAGAGAGTAGTATTGCATTGCAACTAGCAGCAAAGAAAATGATGAAAAGGAAAAAAGTGAAAAACTTTGAAACAGAAAAAAGAATAGACATAGGAAAAAAAAGTAGTATTTTTTTAAACAGAAAAAAAGGAATAGAAAAATAGAATGAGATATTTTTCACCATGTTATATGTATCAATATAGCTGTTGCATATCTTGTCTGTCAGCACAGTATAATCAGAAGCACCAACCATGTTTGTTACACGCCAACTTCCTCACTTATTAAATTAAAGATATACTCAGTAATAATTGAACAAATATTAATGATGTTATTCCTTAATTTATCCTTCTGAATTATTGTTTTAAAAATAATCTTCCTTAATTTAAAATATTAAATTGTCCACATATTATGTGATTATTGGTTAGGACCAAAGTAACATGGTGGTAGTGGTTTTTCTAATAATTTCTTCTCTTATTGACATTAATCAATTTTACATTCGTGATCCACTAATTTCACGATTATAGTGACCAATAAAAAAACCAGATTCACCAAGGTATCCCTAGTCCCCACATGTCCTCTGCCCAGAATCTGACTCACTTAATTACCTCCACATATATCCAACTCCTGTTCATGTTATATAATTTAAATTAATTGGTGTAATGTTCAGAATCGGTTAGAAGTCTGAGCTTAGAAACACGTATGAATAATATGAATAGCAAAGTAAATAAAAAATAAAATAAAAAGGAAAGCAAGGATTGCATATGTTTACCTCAAATCTTGAAGGATAAAACTTCTCTGGCTCTTTGAAGTTGTGTATGTGGCTTCTCTTTGGTCTTCAACACATGTATTATTTCATGGTATCAACATCTAAGATATACAAAGAGATTAGACAACTTTTCTACACTAACTAATTTTTTAGTATAGGACTTCAATTTTTGTGTCTCTGTTTTGGTTTTCTTTATCAGTTCTAAGAGTTCTATCCTGCATCTTTTTGATTTGCTTTCTCTTTATATCTAATACAATTTTTTTTTTCTAATCAACTAAAGAAAGGGAAAAAATACAACAGTATATAAGAGAGCAAATATGAAATGAACCTGAATGGGAGAATGTCATACCCTAATTTTGTCCGGGTAAATTAAAAAATGATGATAAAAAAAAATGAATGATAAAAGAGAGAAAATAAAGAAAATAAAAAAAGAAAGAAATAAAATAATAAGTAGTAGATAAAAAAAGAAATAAAGATAGAAAGAAAAAAAATAATAACAAATCAAATATATAACAGTTTTTAAAAAAATAATAATAATAATATGTAATAATAAAAATAAAAATGATAGTAAAAAAAATATAGCAAAGAAATAAAAAAAAGCAGGTAACAAAATAAAAAGCAAGGTAGCAAAAAGCAAAAAGAAAGAAAAATGGGCCATAGGGCCCATTAGGTTAAGAAAACCTACCTATAAAGCAAAAAAGGCAACAGTAGAAAATTAATTACAGAGGCTGAGGCACGGATCCCGGAGAAGACAGAGATAGCCAATCGGAGCTCGCCATTTGTCATCCGGTCAAGGAAATTCAAAGGGGTCTCTGAGGTGACCCTTCATTTCCCTTTTTTTTCTCTTCCTCTTCCTTCTTCTCTCTTCTTCTCCCCCTCCCTCCTTCATTTTCGTTTATTTGTTGTTTCCGGTGATTTCTCTTGGTTTGAATAGATTCTGTTTATCTCCATTGTTGCTATTTGGCTATTGATCTGTTGTAATCTTGTTTTTTTTTTCTTTTTCTTCTCTTGCGTTTTTGTTATCTTCTTCATAGAGTTTTGTTTTTCTCTTTTTCGTTTTTCTCATTTTCCGATCACCACCATGTTCCAACACCACTGGCCACCGCCGCCACCGTGGTCACTACCACCACACACCACACCCTCCACCATTGTGACCACGAACCGCCACGCCATATCAACACCACCATCACGTTTGTGCTTGTTTTTTTTTTGTTTTGTTTGTTTTGTTAGTTGTTTCGTTTTCTTTTCCGGCGACCACCGCACTCACCACCGGCACACCGCCACCCACCCACATCACCGGCCACCCCGCGGTGGCCACTGCACCTTTAGCCTCCATGGTGGTGGCCTAGGGAGTTGAAACCACCAAAAAGGGTGAAAAACCCTATTTTCGCGCAGCTTTCCGAACTGCAGCAGTGGAGAAGACGAAGATGCGTATTGGGCCGGGTCGCCCTGGCCCAGTCCAGCAAAAAAAAAACAAATTGCTTTTTGCACCCCGCGTTGGATAAGTTCACCCCTCCTATGTTTTTTTGGGCCTAGCCCAACAGACAAAAAAAAGCACAAAAAAGAAAAAAAAAGAATAACCTAATTTACTTTTTGTAGTCCCTTACTTATTAAGCACAATCCTCTTAGTGCTTGGGCCGGATCAATACTATTACGATTTTTATAATGCTATTCACACCTCCCATATTTATAATTGCACTCCCCTTTTATATTACTGTTTGCACCCCCTTTTTCATAGATGCAACCCCTCAGCATTTGGGCCTAGTCCACTTGGTAATTCACACATAATGCTGTTTGCACCTCCATATTCATAAATGCACCTATATCTGTTGGGCCTAGCCCGTTTGTGTAATAATATGAACTGCTGATTGTACCCCCTTTTGTACTGTATGCACCTCTAATTACTAAATGTATCCCTACTTCTATTTCATCCCTTTCTGTTTCTATTTATTTAATTACGAAATATTTTGTCAATTATTCATTCGTATCTTTAGTACTGGCTTAGGTTTCGTGCACACCATGCTGGGTCCCCGACTCGCTTGGTAGTGTTTCAATAACACGTGGTATGTTTCGTGCACACCATGCTGGGTCTCCGACTCGCTTGGTAGTGTTTCAATAATACGTTGTTAGATTTTGCACTTCATGCTGAGTCTCCGACTTGCTTGATAGTGTTTCGATAACACGTGGATAGATTTGTGAATATCATGCTGGGTCTCCGACTTGCTTGATTTCATAGAGTCTATCACACTTTCAAAATCTTTTCTAAAAAGCAAAAAGTACTCAAATGAAGAATCACTTAATTCTTTTCTCTTCGAAATTACAAATTACTCGAGATTGCTTCAAGGTCCAGTGCCTTAAGCGATTATCCCCTTTTTTTTTCTCAAAATCAATGTCGTTTCGAGGTCCAACGCCTTAACGACTCTTTTTCACGCAATTAAAATAAATCTTTCAAAAAAGATAAAATCAACCCAATCAAGTTTTTAAACAAAGAACTACGTAAGTCTGATTTCCTCATTGCACTTGGGGATACGTAGGAGCGAGGGCAAACCCCTTGTCGACCTAAAAAACAAAAAAAAATATATAAAATCTTCTCTTTTCTAAAAAATAAAAAATATATTTCTTTTTTCAAATAAACAAAAATAACAAACATAATTTATGTTCTTAAGGGAAGATAAATAATTTAAAAAGTCACTTTATTTGTCACACACTCGATTAAAGGCTGCCGTCTTCTTGACGGACGCATGGGGTGCTAGCACCTTCCCTGTGCGTAAACGACTCCCGAATTCTTTTTCTCTAAAATCGTGGACCAAGCTTTATCTCTTTTGGTTTTTCCGACGTTTTCCTTAAATAAACGTTGGTGGCGACTCCCTCAAGTTTTCCCATTTTATTTGGGAATCCTTTTTCTTTTTTTCATCGCCGTCCCTGTCGTCGGCCGGATAGGTTGCGACAGAGAATAATTAGCTAAAAAGGAAAAGAAAATAAAAAAATATATTGCATCAGTCAGATTGCATAATGTGTGCTCACATTCACTGGCCAAGAGAACTGGAAGTTATTCAAAGGCTGAAACCTTTCTGCATCATATTCTCTCACACCACAATCATTATTGGAGGCAATAATATGAATTACACCACTGCAAAAGTTTCCACGCCAAGCAATGTTCATGTTCCAAACTGAGACAAATAAACTTGGTATGAAAAATGATTACGTCCCATTAAGTTTGTCTTTGTATAAATACAGAGTAATAAATATTTGTACAGATTTCATGTTGTAAATAGGAGACAATTGAACACCAACTTAAAAACTTTACATTGAAGCTTAATAAGTAAATGCATCACACTTCATATTTAATTAAAGTGATTAGTTAATTTAAATTAATGCAGAAAAATTCTCAGAATTGACTGCAATATGAATGAAGCTAATAAAGAACAGTAAACATTGGAGAAATCCAAAACATCTAATAAAGTAATAAACCAACCTTGCTAATTTGATTCTCAAGATAATAATGAGGATCTATTGGTATGTTGTTCTCTAGCACATAGATAGGATCCTCTGATCTGTCATATGCCTGATTTCTTACACATTAATCTAGAGAAAATCTAAACAGATGTTTAACAAATATATCAAGCAAAGTTTAAGCAATTGTACATTAAACGTGAAGAGAGTACACATATGAAAATTTACACATGCACATACCTAGCTAAAAGAATAAGATGCCATTTTTAATTTTAATATATTTTTTTTTTTACTTTTAAGTCAAAATCTAATTTTATTTCACATTTTCTTAATTTTTTGAAGGAATGAAAATAATAAAATATAATTTAAAATTGAAAGTAAAATGACATAAATATATTTTTAATGAATATAAATAGTACTCCTATTATTTTTAAATTGCAAACATCATGATGCATAAAACTAAATAGATTATTGTATAAATTATACTATATCTCTTATAGGTGCAGTAAGTATCCATAAATGATTAGGACATACTAATCAAAAGGCTTTCACATAGGCCCAAGAGGCTTTTCACAGCATGATGAATTGGATGATTTATTCACGGTGGGTCTGGGGAAAAAACAAATCCTGTGTACTTTGTTACATAAGGTCAATCCATAGATGCAGCAAAAATAAAATAAAATTATACAGAGATAAAAGAGAGGACAACTTCATTAATTTTGTTGCAGCAAAACATGAATAAATTAATGCAAATCAAAACAATAAGAAAAAAAAGAGTCTCAAAAGTGGTATGATAAAAGATAATTGTTCCTTTAGAATCAAACTTTCAACGTACTTTAACATAGCTTCTTTTCCATGTTTAGTAATTAAAGGCAAATCATTCAACAATAATTTAAATGGTAGTATGTTCTTTAATTTTATTTGCTTTTTATATATAATTAAAAATTTATAAAATTGGAGATTTTTATAGGAATGTCTCTGCCATCTCTATACTTTAAAAACTGCATAGAAATCAAAGTCATAATAATAATCATCATCATAATAATAATAATACTAATACTAATAATAATATTAATAATAATCATAATGATAATCATCATCATAATAATAATAATAATAATAATATAAAGTCCATGATTTATTATTGAACATCAAGCTTAATATACTAGCTATGGAATAATTAATCCCTTGAATTTCTGGTTAACTTTAATAAGAATACTAACAGGTGTCCTTATGGCACTAATTAAAATTTAAAAATAAAATATTAGATAAATTTTTTTATAATATATAATCTGGGATGTGTCATGACATGCATTATCTTCAAATCAATGCATGTAGTGGATAAAAATTTGATAACGGAATTTAAAATAAAATGCAGCTCACCGTAAGCTTCAATAAATTGGAACTAAGAGTAAAAGTTTTTACTTGAACTCAGAGTAAAATCCAGCTCACCGTAAGCTTCAAAAAATGCAGCCAATCTAGAGTATTGCCTTATTTTATATATGAAGAATATTTGTACCGTATCTTCTACCTTTTAGTATACACTTCATACATACTCCTGCATAGACTCCTTAGTCCTCACCGATGTTGTCTACTATGTAATGTATTGGATAACATGGGTATGTACAACCTGAAGTT
Organism: Glycine tomentella; assembly: GCA_007407185.1. Classification (NCBI taxonomy): domain Eukaryota; kingdom Viridiplantae; phylum Streptophyta; class Magnoliopsida; order Fabales; family Fabaceae; genus Glycine; species Glycine tomentella. The sequence continues at coordinate 405,181 of PYAF01003908.1, read as the reverse complement.
TTGGGAAATTATGCTATGCATCATGCATGTATTGTTGGTCAACATGTATGTGTATATTATTGAGTAAATTATTGACCTTTTTTAGTGCAATGATGAGGTTGCTGACTTGTGATATGGTATCACGGGTTCTTACTTATGATTGAAACAGTCTCTTCATTCACAAATGCAAGGCTGTATACCTACTAGACCCCACAATGATAGTAGGCTTATGCATTGGGCTGCCATTTTTATGCGGACCTTTCTTTAGGTTTAATTAAATTATAGAAATTCTTCCCTTATGTTTGATATCACATTGACCTCTTCTAACAAAACATTAGGGAAGGTTATTATGTCAAGGGAGGTATTTGTAATTTTAAAAACACAGAGAGACTATATGTTGTGTTAAGATAGGTGGTTAAATTTAGAAATAAAAGGCTATAATTTTATTAAACACGAGGATGTGTCAGTTTAATTTACTACTGATTTTCAAGCCATTTTTCTTTGATCAAATAAGTTTATGGCTGTGTAAAATGTTTTTATCCTATTTTGGCTTAGTTTGAAATCAATTCCCTATTTCTCAGGGTGCAAAACTGAACAAATATGCACCAGAATTAAACTATTTAAAAAATTAGAAATCTATGCATGGCAATGGAGGGTCTAATTTAATTTAACTATTTTACACTTTGAAGAAAACATTATTTCGATCAAGAAAGTGAAGATGGATAAAACTTAAAGGTAAGTAGATGTCAAATCAAATTAAGTTAAGGATCATCATTATAGATCCCAAAGTAAGCAAGGCACAACCGGAATATATGCACAAAGAATTAGCGTATATGATCTTGATATTTGATATTGATAATTTGTCCTGACTTAAAAAATATATACTAGTATATAAATATGTTAGCTAAGTATGCAAAATCAACTAAAAGCATAATAGACAGGCTGAAAAGTTTAAAGAAAGAGGATCTACTGTTGCGCACTCGGCAAGTGTACCGGTCGTATAAGTAATAAAGTGATAAGAGAGTTATCGTTCCCACGAGGATTGTTTGGCCAATTAAATCATAAATTGTATCTCAAGGTTGGATGACAAAAGATTAAGAGAAATGTGTTGTTGTGCGGAGGAAATTAAAGACTAATTATAAACATAAAACATTATAAGTAAAATAGATAATGGTTGCACCAAACGTAAGCTAATGTAGCTAGAGAACCCACACTCCATGCTCTTAACATTCTTACACGGATTGTTTGCAACATTCATCTACACTAGCTACTCAATCACGCATCCTCAGTCATTAATAGTTAAGCCCTAATCCCTTAGTGACATTAACCCTTTAACCCTTTTCAATACCCTAATTCCTTAGTAGCATTTATTAGGTTAAGCATTAAGTGATGCACTAGAAAGATTGCAAGTCTACATCCCTATTCCTAGGTGATGTAAAGCAAGTCACCACACTTGGTTCCAAGACTAGAGCCCCAATATCCCTATTGTGAACCCTAGCTCTAAGCTCTCAACTAGGTTGATCAAGTCTAGAGAAGAGAAGGAAACATTCAAGCAAAGTGCAGCAAAATAACATAGCATAAAGGAATAATAACATTTAATCCATTCCAAATGAAGGTTACATAGAATGTTTGCCCTAAATACAAAAGGAAACTAACCAAACCTCACAGGGCTGGCCTTGGTACAACAAAAAGAAGCATGCTTGATGATATGTACAAGGAAGAAGAGGAAGGGAAGAGGGAAGAACCCTCTTCCCCTCACACCCAAACCCTAGCCAAACTCTCCAAGCTTTCTCAAACCCTTTTCCAAGTGATTTTCGTGCTCCAAAGATCCTCCTCAATGCTGAGGCTTCAGTATTTATAAGTTGAGGGTGAAAAGCCAAATCTGCCCCCTATCAGCTTTTAGAATTTCACAACCTGCAGACTCCCACACCTCAGGCGTGGGTGTCCAGAGAGATCTTCAGATGAAGGCAACTTCCCATGCTGGAGGCGTGGCAGTCCACGCTTGGGGCGTGGCTTGAGTCCAGCCGGCGCTGTTAGCGCGGAGGGTGGCGCTGATGGCGCCAACATGCAGAACTAGCCTATGTACTCCCGATTGTACATAGGCTTGATGGTGCCAGACCTCTTCTCTGCATAATTCCTTAGCTATTCACCTGCTAAACAGTCAATCTAAACCAAAATACCTCATTGAAGCATATAACTTACATTCACACCAATTGGAAGCTATTTATCATATAAAATGATGCATTTAACGATCTAATTGAGCTTGGAAAGCATCATGTGCTAGGCACATATCATCTACCTGTCATGGGATTCTTACTGGGATCACTAAACATTTGAAACTGGGTTCACTATTGTTCCATATCATCAATTTAATGGCTTCTTCCTGGCCAAGATACTTTGTCCATCTCCTTACCATCCACTACAAAGAAGCAATAAGAAAATGTTTCAATTAAGTTTTGTGTTCCTTATTCTGGTGATAGCAAGTTTAGTGAATTGCAAAATTTCTTTTGTTAATCTTTACATTGTTACTTTCATTAAAAAAGTATTTTTTTCTGGTTGGATGCTAAATTATCCATTTTACACTGGTCCTCTGCCTTAATTTCCTTGAAGAACTGCAGCTGTAATCTCCACCTGTTGCAAGTTAGTAGAGATAACAGCAAACAACATCCATCATAACTGAGTAACGTCAAAGACTTAGTGATGACATATATAGGAAAACATATGAAACATGAATTGGTACCAGGAGAAAGACAGAAATCAAGGAACTCACAGAGAGTCTTTAATAACAACACAACTAGAAGGCTCCATGCTTAACCTCCTAGCAGGTTCAAGGAAGCATACTAATACAAGCCCCCTATAATTTTTCTCTGTTATATACATCCCGAATGGGCAGGGAACACTTTAACGAGTATCTCCATTTGGTATCTCTTCTGATGAGAAAGCACAGTCATGGGGACAAGTCTCAACTCATATGCTGTCTGCACAACTTTTTGCTTCCTGTACAATATAAATTTAAAGCATTAGCACTCATATCAATTGGTGAATTCCAATTTAATTTTAACCAGGCAACTCAACGCTCACAATACCTTAATCATGTCTATTGTACATCACACAGGTTAAATAATTATGCACCTCCTTCGGCCCTAGAGAATTCCCATCATCCTACATGTTGTCATAAAGGCTGGACAATCAAAACTCAAAACCAAACACTCTTATACCGCAAGGTAGATCCATATGAACCTATCAATATATCCCCAATATACATGATATGCAAAGTGATTCGATACTTAAAACACCATGAATCTATGACGAAATTTACAGACATGCCACATTTAGGAATAAGAATTCAACAATTAAAACCAGCGCCAGTGAGGAATCAAAAAAACAAAAGACTATGGCAAAGCAATTTCCAGAATAATCAGATTAAGAGCATATTGAAACCGAATTAAATATCAGACCTCTCATGTCAGCGGCCATTAGAATCCCATCTTTGTATTTGATAGCTCCTACAGAGGATCCAGTCACGTAAGGGTACCTAAGGGTTAAAACAAAAATTACGGCAAAGAAATGTGCATTTTAACAGTAAAATCAAACTATTCAGTGTGAAAACCCTAAGATCGAAAAAAAGAGCATCATCAAAGAAGGAAAGGAATGGAGTAAGAGGGAGAGAGTGTCAACCTTTGACGGAGGACCGCTTCACAAGCATCAACCTGCTGGTTTGCGCGGAAAGCCCTCCATGGTGTCGCATGTGTCGGCCCCGGCATCCTCTTCGACAACAATGCCATCATCTCCTCCGCCACCAGCTTCCCTCAGGTCATCCTCACCGACGCCGCCTTCAACTCCCGCCTCTGGTACCAAATCGGCCACGCCATCGACATCGAAGCGAGATCAATCTTCAATACTTGCCAAGCCAAAGGCCTCAGGGACCCAAGATGGGGCATAGGCTAAGATTAGAGAAGGGAACCTGAGGTTTGCGAAGAGAAGAGGAAAAGGGGTAAACACGCGAATAGGTCTTTGTGTAGAAGGGAGTGAAACACGCGAAGTTTTTAATTTTAAAATTATTCAAAGACGGTTATTTACGAGACCGTCTTTGAATAATCAAAGACAACGACGGTTTACATAGAATCATTTTTGAATTATAGTAAACTACGACGGTCATTGTAGAAACCGACTTCGTTTTCGTTCGATTGTTCAGATAATTACAAAAATGCCACCGATTTATGATACTACGACGGTTTTCTTACGACCGTCGTTGAATGCCCGTCGTAGAAGCATGCTTTTGTAGTAGTGTGTGTCTAAGTGTCTCACCCGAAGCAGAATGTCTTTGTCCCTAAGTGTCTAACAACACAATACTAGGATATATAAGACCCGCGCGTATTGTCATGTTTCACTTTTCAAGACAATGAAAGCATGAAGGAATGCACTAGACATTGCATTGAAGAAATAATACATACTATGATATATATATATATATATATATATATATATATATTATATTAGTATATTAAATTAATCTGCGCCTAAGACTTCGCCGTTCATTTTGTATTGATAGACAGTTTGATACTCTTGGATAATATAAAAAATACAGTATGATGGTTTACGTAACATAAGAATATACTAAAAAGAAAATTTGCAATCTCATTTGCACAGAAATTATTAATGTGATTACTTATATAGGTGTGTAACATGCATGGCTATGGGTTGGAAAGGTTAGTGTGGCGGGCAATAAAATCGCAATAAGCTATATTATAGGTTATTAGTAATAAACTAACCTACAGAATAATGAGACAAAGAATAGGCGTATGCTGCTAAGGTCACGGTATTGTTATATTAAGCGAATGAATTAAAAATTAAGTTGAAAATGCGATTCACGTATACTATTAATATTTTTAATAAAAATTAATTTTAATTCCTTAACTTTTAATACTAAGATTATGTTTAAATATCTAATTGTAAAAATAGAGTATGAAATAAAACAACAAAATAAATTAGAATAAAATGGAATAAACTTGGTAAAAAGTTCCATCATAATCTATTTTTTGTTAATTTAAAACCCCATACATAAGTTCCATTCTCTCACAACTAGGTTAATATTGGTCATTATATTCTAATATTGTTTCTGAGTATTAGTAGTTGAAATTGGATGTATTGAGAGGCTGTATGGTACAAAGGGATCGAGCTGCCAATAGGTCATTGGTGAGCCCAGATGCTTGCATGAATGAATGAACCACTGTTGAACCAACGAAGCTAAAGCCTTTTCTAACCATGTATTTGTTCATGCTCTTTGATTTTGATGTCTTCATTGGAATCTTGTGGCCAAACTTGTATTGACTGGAGATTGGTTTATGATTCACAAACCCCCAAATGTACTTGTCAAATGAGCCAAAGTCTTTCTTAATCTGTAATTACAAATTTGCAAAGCAAATATTAGCAAATAGTTCAGTAGACATGATCAATGCAAGATTAATGTTATAAGCCAAATTAACAGAAATTATACTACCCTAATGAAAAAATAATCTGAGAAGGGAAGCTATATAGACCTTTGGCTTCTTTGGTGTTTGATAAATGAGACTTCATATTCAGTAGCCGATATGCTTTTATGCCTTCTTGTTTGTGGTTACTTCTGCATCAATCTTTAAATGTAATACAGACCTTGAGCAGAATTTTAATATTTTTCTTTCGTAATAATATACTTGTGTATTTCGGTAATCTGTATCACCCACAGTTCATTGCAATTCTGAGAAGTAATAATTTTAGCTCTTGCTTCTGTGCGTTTTGGATAACAAAGGAAATATATTTTTTATAATATATATTAAAAAAATCTATTTCTTTTTTTAATTACTCTTTAGATCCCTACTCCCCAGAACTTTATGGAACCTGAAGTTTGTAAAGATAACTAGTATGGAGAAAGACAACCTCTTTATTAAAACAAATCTATTAAATTGCTTACAATGCATTTGAAATCATTATTCTTTAGTCTCTAAGTAAAACAGAGAATTACCTCTTTAAGCAAGAGAAGCACCCCATGGCATGTTTTGAAATGGTTGCAAATTGCAATTTGTAATCTCATTTGTGATTTGTATTTTTTTTTTTTGTTTTATTTTGCCTTCTGCTTTTAATAACATTTATGTTTCTCCTTTTGCAGTGCTAGAGACACTTTGTGCTCACTTTCAGATTATTTATCCTGACGAGGGTATATATAAATTTTCTCCTTACTACTGATTAATATAAATATCATAGTTTATATAAAGAGGTTGAAAGGTAGACCTCTGAACAAGACAAAAGTGGAACATCAGATATTTCAGTTATAGAATCTGCCACATCAAATCAGTTAGTTATCATGGCGGATCCACTCTTTGGTGAGGGTGTGCACATGCACCCCCTCACTTTAAAAATTTACATATAATTATCTAATATTTTTATATTTTGTCCCCCTAATTTTATATATTTGAACCCGCTATTCTCATGTTTTTATATTTTCATATTTTATACTCTTTAATTTTATATATTTGAATCCACTATTTTCAATGCGTATGTAATTTATTTGATTATAAATATTAAAATTTTATTATGTTAACGTTTATGTCTTTATCTTCATGTGTATGTTAATGATAATTATTAATTTTTATTTTTTTAAATAAATTGATCCCACTGACCCAGGGTCGTAGATCTGCCAATGTAATAATTATGATTTATGAACATCAATATTTGTTAACCATAAAATCATGTAACTTGAATATTGTGATATGTCAAAGTTGATACATAATTAAGGTACCGGCAGATTCATGAAATAAACTTACAAGACAAGCCAAGCATCCAGATTGATTGCAATTTGTCACGGCCTTCATTTCTATGATGGAGCCACGTGGAAGAAACCAGTGGTCATAAGTCCCTGAAATAAGAGATTCTGCATTCTTGCATTTGAAGCTAGATAGGGTGATCATGATATATTTCAACCAAATAGAGTGGTCAATTAGCTGCTGGTTTGTTTTGTAATGAAACATTAGAAGTATAAATAATGTCAAAAAGTTTAATCGTTAAATCAATAAGACATTTTTTTCTTGCAATACTAGAGAATGCATGTCATATATAAGCATACCAACGGCTAGAAGGCAATTGGTTTCTGACGAAGCAGCATGTTGACTTCAGTTATTATGCTACTATAGTACATAACACGGGAAAAAATATAGATAAAGATAAATCAATTAGTTTTGTTCACCATATTTGTTATTACTATGGTTGCACATTAATGATGTTGAAGATGCCAACAGTATAACTTGTGAGAGACATACAATTAAAAAATCCTTGCACTTTTTCTGACCAACTGATAGCTTATTTCAGAAGTTCTGGAACAAACCTAGAACTTTGTTTTGGTTTTCGATTCATTGTCTAGATGGAAAACTAAAAGAAGGTCATTTTTCAAATTATTCACATACAAAGCCTCTGCTCTGTCCTATACCAAATTTTTTATTTACTAGTGACTTGAAAGCTTTTCTGTCTGTCTTTGCATCTCTAAATTTAACATGAATTAAGATATACTTTCTTAAGCTTTTATTGTTTCAGCCAAATCCCTCTGTCTATGTCTGTATTTTTTTTCTTCTCTTTTCCTTTTTACTACGACACACCAGTGAAACTATATTGCAATTCACTGACTTCATTGCTCTCAATTGTGTAAATCTGCATTTTGCCTGAATATAGCTTGATCAGAGTAATATAAATTGTAAACTTTTAGTTCTTTAGCCGGTCATGTTCATACAACATGCCACCATCACTGATATGCCTCGTCATATCTATTGTAAACAAATACTCATTTACTTAAAATTAAAATTGCCCAGAATCTAACATTCAAAAGTTAGACACTTAGACATCATGGTAGATGGGTCAAGTATGGGAATTCAGAAGTGAAAATCAAGTATAATGAAGCCTTGTTTCTTCAACATGGCTACGTATGCACACATAATCAATTTCTCTTCCTTTAGTTTCTCCTATTGCATGTTTGGTCTTCACTGCAATCATCTCTATACAGTGCTCACTTTCGGCATACATATCTGAAAATTTAAATTCTATATAAGTGAGAAATTTTTAAACTTTTGGGTATGCCAAGATTTGTTTCTCAACAGTCATAGCAATATCCTTGTTTGTTTTCCTTTTGAGAGGCTAAAGCTTGGCCAGGGATTCTTCATTTTGTTGTCTTATATGTTTAATTTGTGTCAATCTGTTTGACATTTTCCGTCCTTATTTAAAGTTAATTAGCTATTGTTTTGGCCCTTGGACAGGGATACATCATATATGCCATGACACATGCCAATGATTTATTAAGTTGTTAAGAAAGTTTTAAGGGAACCAGTCTGACTATATTGTGCCTTCTTGTCCAGTTAATTTACATGCAAAGGTTTAATATCAAAGATTTCCTAGTATTAATTAACAGTGAGTTTTTATTTTAGGGTTGTCTTCTATTGTAATAGTGGAGAGGAATGCTCAACTGCTTCCACAGGCAGATGTTATTATAACCTCTAGTGTAAAGTCTCTGCTTAGACACATTCAGAAACTCCCCAAGAAAATCATTGCATCATTACCTTAATAAGAGGTTTGTTTTCTTTATGCTTTTCCCTCTTCGTTAAGTGCTCATTGTTGTGAATTTTTTCTGACTTCGTAACACATGTATCCTAGGTGAACCACGAAGAAACCTCAAATTATTTTTTAGGAGACAAAAATGAAAAATAGAAAAGAAAAGAACAAAAGACAAAAGATCCTATATCATAGGAATTAAAAAAAATACTTAATTTTATATAAAAAATATTATTTTAGTATCTACATTGTAAAGATCATAACCCGTTATTAGCTCAATAATTCATTGTCACATTTTTATTTGAGTCTTTATAACTTAAATTCACCCTACTTATTCACTTTTCTTTTCTTACCATGTTGTGCATACTATTTACTCCTTGTCCCTCTTTGACACGTTCTGGTTATTATTACTTGCCCGTGTTTTATTTGTGGGTATATTTCAAAAAATCCTTGGAAGGAAAATTGTTTAGTTGTGTTTCCTTAGTGTTGAATTCAACACAATCTGTCAAATATAACAAAGTTGTGTAAGATTATAAATCATTTAGTTAGGGTATGATTTGACACCAAATTACGCATAATGAAATTTTGATGAGAATATATCCAATGAATTATTTAATCATTTGAGGAAATATTATATTTGGATTGGTATAATAAAACTATATATATATATATATATAATTCTAATATATTTTTCACTCTAATTTTTGTTTTAGTGCCATAGCATTATATATTTTAGACAAATATATACTACAGCAAAAGATTGCAACTTCAACGTATGACTCAAGGACATTGACAATTCAAATATTCAATGACCTAGCAATAAGGTGTTTTCCACAATTGACAAAGTGAAAAGCTTTTACTATCATTAACAATTCCTTATCAGAATGACCAATTGTTTGATTTTTACAGTGTTAAATGTTTCTAATGTCACGGTTCAACTTGCTTTACGATATGTAAATGAAAATGATCAATAAGATTAGAGAAAGTATAATTATATTCAAAGATATTACACTTCCTCAGTACAAGAGATATATTGCGGAAAGAAAAATGACTACTTATACGAGGAGATTATTTTTTCCAAACACGAATAAAGGAACAAATATTATAATATCTTACCTGTTGTCAACCCTATACAGTAGTGGATAACTTTGAATCCCTGTAGCTCTCGGTCTTTTTCAATTCAGTAACTAATAACTTTGAATCCCTGTAGGATGAATAGTTTTTGCTAATAAAGTTGCTAATGAATAGTTTATTTATTTATTTATTTATTCTTTTTTCTATTCTTTCTCTATCCATTTTTTTTTCTTGATCTTATTTCTAATTTATTATTGAATTTATCTACTATTAATTTTAATTAATTTAGATCAAAAATATTTTTATGTTGATTTTCAAAAATAATTATGAAAACATCATTACTAAAAAGAAATGGGCAGAGTTCATTAAATTTGAAAATTCGTTTTCATTCAGACATATGATGATTGAATGAAGAGGACAAACCTGGAAATAATGGCAAATATGAAGGTAAAAGCAGGGACAAGGTCCAACATAGCAGAGTTTAGTGTGGGAATACTATATCCGATCCCAGTGTACGTCAACGTCTGCACTGCAGTACTGCGCAGCTAGCTCAAGGTTACCCAAATAATCAAAGAAAAAAACTTTATTAGATGCACATAAGATTGGAGTTGCTCGTAAAAAGTTTATTCTTGTAATAAAAATTTACATCCATAAAAATTGCATCTAACTTTTTACAATCAAATTATTGTACTCATCTTTCACTTTCTTAAAATCTGATGGTTATAACGAATATTTAATCTTAATTGTTACATTTCAAAAAAATAAATCATAAAATCAAAAGTAAGTTTCTTAAAATTATACTTGAAGTAACTCTTTCATATTCACTTTCCTATTTTTATTATTTATTTATTTTATTAAAATTTAATAATTATAGCGAGTGAGAAAATGGATAGTAAAAATGTGAAGTAATTCTTTTAAAATTATAATTGAAGTAACTTGATCTTTCCTAGTCACTGCAGCCAGCCTTGTTCATACCTGAGGCAGCTAAGAAGAAAAATTCTCCAGAGGATTGAGCTTGCAATTGGGGGAGGAGTTCTTTTCCTGTGATTTTTGAAGAGTCAAGGAATGACAAGATAGTGTGTGAAAGGAAGTTAACATTTTGAGTTGACCCAGATAAAAGGGTACACACCTGTGGTAGAGGAAGGTGGATGGTAGAAGAAAGAAGAGAGCCAAGAAGTTTGAGTTCACAATGAAAACAAAATTACTCATTCCATTGGTGTTTGCTGCTTTCATTAGAGTGTTCAATCCCACTTCCAAGAACAGAGTTGCAACCATTTTCTCTGTTTCTTGGACTTTACTTTCCTTTGATATGCTTCTTCTCATTTCTCATACACTCATTGTATAGATACTACTTTTGCTGATGCTACAACATTTATCTACTCCAGTACCCACCACTTTTCTCTGACTTGATATTTTTGTTCACGTGGAACCAACTGGTTCAATTACTTTGATTATTACTTTTGGGGCTTTTCAGGGAACCCACTATTCTCAAACTGTCAAACATTCCTACTTATATATCATTTTTCAATCAATTATTACAATAATTTCTCTTTTTCAAATGACTTTTCTAAGTCTAACTAAATCTTCAAAGATTCTTCGAACAATCACGTTTTCTATTTTGTGATTTTCTTTCCTCTACCATTCCATTAATCTAATGTGTAATTGTTTTATGCATATTTTTTTATACAATATTTGTTTGATGTAACACCATATATAGCGGAGAATAAGAAAATACGATATTCTAGTAAGCAGTTACAGAAAATATAAATGTAGTTTTTTTTATAATAAAAAAGATACAGAAAAATTATTTTCCCAACAGAAGGAGAACTAAATACTTTAAAATGCAAGCATGAAATTCATGGAGTAATTAATAAATAACTTGATCGAGAAAGATTTTTTTTCTTTTACTGATTTGACATTCCTTCACAATAATGTTAACGTATTTAATTAAAAAAATATAGAAAAATCTCTCTAAAATCACTTTTATTTGGTTTAATCAGATTTAGAGATCTACACAGCTATAGAAATTAGTTTGGATAAACTTGCAAATTGGACTTAAAATATGATTTGATTCTATAATGATATAGTCATGCTGGTGGCTGTATATAATCCACCTGGATGAGGTTGAAGGGAGATGTGCAGGTGTTATGGTCTCAGTTGAAGAAATTTTAAAGTTCAAAGAACCAATAAAATATATATATATATATATATATATATATATATATATATATATATATGTGAAGAGATTTATTTGAGAAAGAAAGAGATGCGGTGTATTCATGGATATCAGCAATGCGTATGCGGTTGGAGATCGAAGTCATAACATAGGTCAGAGATAAAGATTATAAAACAATAATTGAAATGGTTTTACATGATTGTAGATAACTTTGATCATTAAGTATGTAGATTTAATGTTAGTCTGTATGAAAAAATAACTATTTTCACTTTAAAATATTAGTTGACTCTAATCGAAAAATATTCTAAGTTCATCTAAAAAAAATTATTAAAAAAATTGTATGAATTATTGCAAGTAAAACCCCTTCTAATTTGGATTTCAATATTTTGAATACTAATATTGTATTGATAAAGTAAATAGATTTTCTTTTGTTATTACCAAGTAAGCAGTAATTAAGGTATTTGCACTTGTAAGTATTTATAATTTTTATTTATGAGAATCGATGACAAGTAGTAGAGTTTATAATAACTTATATATCTTATATATCTTACTTAGTTAATTAAAGT
>PYAF01003908.1:379755-392718 GCA_007407185.1 Glycine tomentella | reverse complement strand
CAAGTAAGCAGTAATTAAGGTATTTGCACTTGTAAGTATTTATAATTTTTATTTATGAGAATCGATGACAAGTAGTAGAGTTTATAATAACTTATATATCTTATATATCTTACTTAGTTAATTAAAGTAGACTCCTTGGTAATTTAAAAGAAATTGTTTAGATGTTTTTAATTAAAAACAAAATAAAATATCCAAATTTCATTTAAATTAAATATATAAAATCATTTATTTTTATCATATGTTTTTTAAAAAAAAATTGAACTTTTTTTAGATTTATATTTTGATAACTATCCATGAATATTACAAATATTGATAAAATTCGTTAATGTTTGAATGAACTTTGATAAAATTGATTTTGTAAAATTGATTTTGAAGCAAAGTTGTAAAGTCAGTCCAACAGAGATTCAGTGACATAACCAGGGTGATTTCATTATTGGATTGTTTAAGCATGTAACTTGGGATGACTCGGTCAAATTCGACCGATTTTGAGAAAATCAGGCAACCCAGCAAATTTTTATAACTCCAACTGGGTTGTGCATGTCGTCATGGTCACTCAACTCGACCACCGCAGCACTGCAAGCCGTCATGGTCGCCACCGCCACACTACAAGTCGTTATCTTCACCACCATGGCATTACGAGGGAACTCTCCGTGCAGACCTTGTCTTTGATAACACGGACAAAGATGCGACGTCCTGGAAGGGGTCAAAATTCAGTCCCACTGTGAAGTGGTGATCATCAAAGAGGAAGAAGAAGAGTCGAAGTGGGTAGCATCGTAGCACTGTAGCAAACTAGCAACAATAGGAAAACCAAGAAGCAAGAAAATGAGGCGTAGCACAAGAAGAGAATATTATATAAATTGGGGATTAGGATTTTTGTTTATTTGGGCCTAATCTTGACAGATCCACATAATCTTAGGATATTGCTTCTTGTGTTTTCCATTTTGCATTCTAAAATGAACTAATTGCATTTTCTAATGGACTTTTCATTTTTATTATATAATGGGAAGTGCAAAAAACAATAATGAGAGTGCAGAAAGTTTATTTTCGTTCTTTTTGTTTATTGAAAAATTAGGCGTCTGACTCATTTTGTTTATTAAAAAACTGGATTTGTGTTTTAATTTAAGTAATAACTATTTACACTATCTTTTATTATTAATACACATTATTTGTGTTATGAACTTTAATACTTCGATTGTTATTTTGAATTTTTTATTATGAAATTATGGATGAACTTTTATTAACCAAATAATGTTAGTTATATACTTATATATGCTATAATTTTAACTTTTTTAATATAGACCGGGTAAAACCAAACCAATTACTGACCCACTGGTTGAATCACTGACCCAATACCTCGATCAGGTCAATGACCAAATTGGATTTTATAACACTGTTTTAAAGTACTATAATTTATGTAAAAGCAAGTTAGAAATAAAATTTAATGTAAAATTGTTGATCCAACGTAAGTTACTGAAAGTTCTTTAAAACTTAAAATCAATTTTAGACACTTATTTCTAGACTCTTCTTAGACATAAAACCAAATATGTAAAAATTTATCTTTATCTAAAAGAAATTTGGGACTTTTATTGAACTTGAAATCAAACATGTGTTTGCCCCCACCCTCTTTGTAAATATTGTGTATAATTAACTGTAGAGTAAAAGAAGTGTAACATTTGATCGATCAATGTATATTTTAAATTATGTATTTGAAAATAAAATTATCATTATAAAATCATGTTATACAAAAATTTATTATTAATACCCAATTATTCAAAAATATTTGTAATTTTTTAAAGAATAGGGCATTAAATCAGGTTAAGATATATAACCTAATGCATAATCTGAACTTTTTCTCAAAATTCATCCAGTGTCTAAGTCTAATTTCAAAAACTCAAGTCTATCAAAATCAACATTGAATTGAGTCTGGTAGTAGAATGACTCTAATCTTACTCACCCTTCAATGTAGGACTCCAACAAATAGAGGTATAAGGATTATAGTTGTTAACCTCATGTTGAGAATGAGTATTAAGGTTAGAGTACCTTACGCAGACCCTATCTATTATTTATTGAGTAGCAAATAACATGAAACATCATAGCTCTCTGTCTCTTCCATTTCAGTAACCATAACGATGGCGAGTGAAGTCTTTATCCGTATATTTATTGCCATAAATCCAAATGTAATTGATATTGTGGATCAAATAGATGATAACACATAAGTAGCGTGTCCTAATTCTTCAATCTATTGCATTCGAGAGATTTTCATCAATGAGTCGTGAGCAAACACATAAAGTAAATTTGATATTACATTTTAACCTAAAACTTTAAAACTCAAATTTATAAGTGTTTCCATCACTTGTATGATGCTCAATTTTTTCATTCCTATCCAACGTAAGACATTACTCGAATGAAGATAACTTGTCATCTGCTGAAAGAAAATCAAGAAAGAAGTAAAAGAAAGAGAAAATGGTACTGAGAGATTCAATCAATTTGATTAAACATTAAAATGGTCTTCAACTTGATTAAACATTAAAATGGTCTTCAATTTGATTAACAATCACATGCTAACAGGACTTATCAGTCACAACTCGAAACAAACTTCCCCAATGTGAAGAAAAAACATTTGAATTTGGGCTCGTATTCAACAGGAAGCGCAGATAAGCAAAACAGTCTGGGCCAGAATGTAGAAAATGACATGGCAGAGTTGCAAACACCAAATCCAGCTGCATTTTAAATGCCTGAAACAAAATGATTACCTATGTTACCTGCCCAAATGAATCACTTATTAATGGCAATGTAGAAAGGTAAAGTGAATCAGGCTACGAAACACACCACAAACCAAGAACAATAAGAAATAACTTCATATCATCAACTGTTCCATTTTAACCAAGCAAATAATTTTCTGGTTTCACAGCCCGATGCACAAAGTTAATTCAATGTTATGATATTCAATTACAACAACAATTAGAGATCCCAAAACCTTGTCATCAAACTGGGAATATAAGGCTTGATAGGATGGAGGAAACTGTTGTTATATGGAAGGACAAAGCAATAACAAACTGAGATAAAAAATATGAACAGGCAGAAAAATAGAAGAGTGGTTTTCTTATGCAAGCACCCATTATAAGCATGCCAGTGCATTTTATATAGAGAGAGCTTAAGCATAACTGAAATTTTTCAGCACCATAACAGTGAATTAGTGCTCTTAAAAATAAAATATAACAGAAAAACATAACCTAAAGACTCTGTCCATGGCAATTAAATATTTAGTAACATCCATAGCTCAGTAACTCATGAGCCTATACCTTTGGAACCATTTTAAGAAGTCCTATCAACGTAGAAACAAAGCCCAAGGAGATAGGGCAGTCAGGAATGTGATAGCAGCAGACCAAGATGTGGTGTAGGCAGACTCAAATAGTGTAAAGGGTAATTTAGACAAGGTCTTAAAGGTGGACACGTGGCAAGCAGTGAATGGAAACGCGGAGTGGGAATCTGCAGATGGTTATTTGGAGGTGGATCGTGATGAGAGGAGGAGGCAGGATAATTGGAATAGAGTGAGAGACTGCCAATGCTCTGGAAGGGGAGTTCCCAGTAGCTAGGTAGAGTGGTGTCATTAGTGAGCATGTAGCTTGACACTAATATTCCTTTCATCTTGCATGTTTGTTAATTAATTTCCATTGTTGTTACATAAACTTTTCCTTTAATTAAAGACCTGCCGAGGTTATTCAGCACTTTTATCCTATTTCTGTATTTACGTTTATATTAGTAACTAAGGTATTTTCCGATAGAAACTATCAAAAGAATTTGCCAATTACCTTTATAAATGGAGCTCCTCTGGAATTCATATTGCCTCCGCTGCTATGCAAGCCAAAATGGGAAGAGTTTCAAGAAGATGCAGCTGTAGGAAAAATTTAGATTATGTAACATCGCAGCTGTGGGAAAACCGAGCAAGAGACGAGCTTACTATCTTATTGAATTTCCATACAAGACTATGTAACATCGCAGCTGTGGGAAAACCGAGCAAGTTCAACTTGTGCTGATGTAGAAACATCTGAGTGAACCTGTTGAATGCCATTGTCAACCGATTACTTCAAATATTCAAAATGTAAATAAAATAAAATTTAAGCAATTAAAACTTGTAATAAGTATTGGTGATAAGCCAATTTAGACAACAAGGAAAGATTACTTGCCAGAAAAACAAGATATTAGCTAACTAGGTAGCTTATTAAAGGCCTTCCTCCTTCCATGCAACATCACTTCCACTAGGTTCTTCAATGTCATTTTTTGAAAATCTCACAGATCCAGAATAGTCGCCTGCACCAGCATTATTATCATCTTTCTCTTTGGTATAAAGAGGGCATATTCCACATTCTTTTACTTTGACAGTTGAGTTGATCTCTCTGACAATTGATAAGAAAGATAGTTCCTCAAAAATGTTATCATCGTAATATGAACTGATCTCAAAAGTGAAGCTGCGAGCATGAGGGAGCATACGGCTCATGCCGCTCATCCCTGGGCATTCTATGCTATATGTCCACAGGAATGTGTGATCTTGATCAAGTTTTCTCTCTCGATCCTTCCAATAGAAATGGTTTCTTAACTTATCATTATTGGGAAGAATGTGTTCCCCGTAATCAGATTCATATTTAAGGTAGTAACTAAAAGAACCATATCTGCCTTCAATATCACTGGTATCTTGCAGTTGGAAAACGACACACAGAGCGAAACCAATGAGCCTATCATCACTGCAAAAATTTAGAGAACCTGTATTTATAGTTATTGAATGCCCCTTACCACGAAAAGGGAACCAATGAGGAACTTCACTCCCTGGAAAACAAAAGAACACAGACCTATATGCTTCCTCGGTCATTCTAAGCCTTGCCTCATCCACAATATTAGCATGAGCACCTGGATCAAGTTGTTGACCATTGGTGAAATAAAATCTGAAGAAAACACCCTCTTTGGAATTTGATGGGATTTGAATAAGTGAATTTGACATCACTCTTGTAATGGATTGGCAATCAAATGCCAATAGTTGTTTTAGAAATGGTGGAAGCCGAGGGATGCATTGAAGCATTTTGCATTCACTTAAATCAAGTAATTCCAAGCTTGAAAGATGAGCAATGCTCTCAGGAAGGTTCACAATTCGGCTCTCACTCAGTGAGAGTTCCCTTAATAATGACAAGCAACCAATGTCAGTTGGGATGTGTGTTAATTTAGTACACCCCGAGCAATCGAGTACAGAGAGAAGGTTCAGATTGACAATGCTGTTCGGAAGTGACTCGAGATCAGTGCACATGTTGAGATGCAGGGTTTGAAGCTGAACCAAATTGCCGAATGATGAAGGCAATTCTTTAATGGTCGTTTTTGTTAAGTCAACGTGAGCAAAAGTTTGTGCAGGCTCCAAGATCTCGGGGAAGGTCCTCAGCTTTGAGCAATCACTCAAATCAAGTTTTGTCAACTTCAACATGAAAATGCTGCTCGGAAAAGTTTCAAGTGATTTACAGTTGGCAAGGTCTAACTCGCAAAGTTTGCTGAGATTTCCAATGGAAGAGGGAATAGTCTCAAGACTTGCGCAGCTGTGCAGGCTCAATTCTTGAAGCGCTACCAAACGGCACAAGGATGAAGGTAGGGCCCGTATTGCTGTGCCGTCTAAGTTGAGCTCAGCTATATTTTCCATTGTGTCCTCAATTTCGGGGAATGTTTCCAAATTTGAGCAACCTTTGAGAAGAAGCTTTTTCAGGAATTTCAACTTAGAAAGGTCAAACTCAAATGAAAGGCTTGTAAGGGATTTACAGTAAGAGAGATCTAACCAACACAACTCATTCGGACTTGATAATATTGAGGACACCCGTTCTGGCCGTATTTTAGAGTATAATTTGTCTAAATTAACAACGGGGTCAAAAGTATGTTTGTCTCTGGTGGAAAGGACCTCTTTCATGAAGTCAGGATATTCCTGCAAATACCATATTTCTCTTGTCGGAAATCTACCATGATGTGAGGAACCAGATAATTGAACCACTTCGGTTCTATTAGGGATTGAAAACTTTTCAAGCTTGTGACAGCTAAAAAGAGTAATTGATCCCGATGATCTCGATAGAATATTGCTCGGAATAATTAAACTCCTAAGCTCATCACATTCATCTAAACGTAAACAATTCAGCTTGTTGAGGAATCCAGAGCAATAAACTTCAGTCAACCTTGTACAACCACTCAGTAATATTTCTTCAATATCTGGTGACAGATAAAGGTCCGGAATTCGAATTAGTTCCCCAGAATAACTCAGGTCCAACCTTTTCAATTTCGGAAATTCCTGCCACAATGAGTACATGATTAGACATCTATATGTGCGTTTGAAGCCAATTTTATCTATTTTTCTGGGAGGTGTGTCTGGATGACGATTGACAAATTTGATTTTAAATTAAATTACTTTAGTTAAATTTGATTTTATTAATGTTTGGATGCCTTTTATTGATTATGAACATATATTTGTAATTTTAGAATAATGAGTTTATTTAACCGTAATTTGTAATTTCATCACTAAATTCCATTTTTTATGGAAAATTTATTTTCAAAGCATATTTATAAATTTTACGAAAAATTAAAATATAACAGTACAATATAGAAAACCATCTTGTAGAACTTTTATCTTTAAAATTGTAGAACAGAAAAGAAGATAGAAAGTCTGAAAAAACCTGATCAAGTTGTTTAAGACGGGAATGGCTCATTTCCAGTGTCACTAGATTTTCTGGCGAAAAGTTAGACGGCAAAGATCCCTGAGGGAAGCCATCCCAACGAAGAATTTTTAAACCATCCGGAAGACTTTCAAGAGATGATGGAATAAATACATTTGATACAAAGTTACGCACAATCTGCTCAAAGCGGAATATCCTCAGATTTTCCATCTTTTCGAAAGCTTTAGGATGTAGTTGAACTTTATTCTGTTCCGGCCATATCCTTAGCAATATACACTGTACTGCATCTGTCCCCTAAAAGTAAATCAAAGCAATTAGAGAAAAACAAACTTTGAAAAACAGTTGCTACAGAAGTTTAAAAGTATTAATAGCTAAGTGCTTTTCAATTTATCATAAAGTAAATCCATGTGATTCTGTGAAAGTGATTTGAGTCACAGGTCACTATACCTTGTTATTTTTTAAAACTTGATAAATTTCCTCAGCCTTCCACAATCGACTGCGTTTTCCTGGATTATGGCGACATTCTTGATGAACAATTTCTTGTCCCATTTCTTGTATTAAATCATGCATCATAATTGTACCATTCAAAATATATATTAGGCACCTATCTTTGAGAACATCCATTTCAATGTTAGCAGAGAAACCACAGCTCTCTAGCGTTCGTGCCACTGAAATCTCCCCATGACCTCTATAAAAGCAAGCTATGTCAAGAAATATATCCTTCTGCTGCTCATCAAGCCCGTCATAACTTAGTTTTAATACATTGAAAATTTTAGAATCGGGAAGCTTTTCCAACTTTTGCAACTGGCTTTCCCATGCTTCCTTTGTTCTACCATAAAGTAACGAGCCCAAAATCTGGAGAGCTAATGGAATCCCTTTAGCATAATGCAATACCTTTATTGATAAGTCCATGTAAGTTTCTCTTGGATGGTTTTGGTGAAAAGCATGTATACAGAAAAGGTTTAGAGAATCTTGAAAATTCATCTCCTTAACTTCATAGATTTCAGCTTCAGCATTCTTAAGCACCTGCATGTCTCTGCTGGTCAAAATGATTCTACTGCCCTTGCCAAAATCACCACGACCTCCAACTATATCTTTTAGTTGACCTGAATCATTAACATCATCAAGAATGAGGAGAACCTTTGTCTGTTTGAGTCTTTCATTTGAAAAACTTCTGTGTTCCTCTTGAAGCTCTGATTTATATTTGAATTTTATATGGTCTATTCCATGTCTTTCTATTTCTTCTTGAACATTTAAAACAAGACTGCTGGAACGGAACTGCATCGCCAATTTGTGATATATTTGCTTTGCAATTGTAGTCTTTCCAATTCCCCCCATGCCCCAAATTCCTATGATCCGAATAGCCGATGACTCAAGTTGCATCAAGGACTGGATTCGTGCAATATGGTCTTCAATTCCTACAATTCCTTGATGATCACTAATGGAAGAACGATTCAATTTTGTCAAAATATCTTTCACAATTTCTTCAATGAGTCTGGATTCTGGTCTGTCTCATAATAAAATAAAGTATCAGAATCTGTTTCAATAAACTTCTCCATAAATATTTCTAGGTATAAAAAAAAAAAGTTTATCCATAAGTCAAGTTAGGTTATTATGCATAAACTAATTTCTAAAAACTCTCTCGTATTAGTTTTTCCAAAAATCTTATTTTTAACTAATTAATTTGTAAGTAAAAATACGGAGATTCAAGAAGAGTGAACAAAATTGGATAGAGACAGATATTTAAGTCATACATAATATTGGTCTTGAATCTGTAAAATCATATATCATACACAACAGAATTACGTGAATAATGGAGAGATGAATACAATTTGAACATCTAAGTAAATTAAAAGAAGTCGAAAAAATCTGAAAAGAGCATGTAATTATTAAATACCTGGTTACTCGTGAATCCCAGCCCGAGAGCCCAGCTGCTTCAGTTAGAGCATCCTTCCATGCATGCATTTTGTCGATGTTGTCTTTAAATCGATCTTCATGCATAACGAATGCTTTTTCATATGTCTCACTCTGTTTCCTAACAATTGATGGATCCACCTTATAGAAAACTGGGATCACATCCCTTCCATATCTCTTCTTGCAATCGAGTATCTTTGTGAGTTCATCCAGACACCATGTGGAAGATGCATAGTCTTCGGAGAAAACGACAACATAAATCGTTGATTCTTCTATTGCTCTGTGCAGTGAAGATGAAATCTCTTCTCCTCTGGCTAGTTTATCATCTTTATATGTATCAATCTTTTTCCTCTGTAGTTCTGCATAAAGGTGACTAATGAAGTTGTCACGGGTGTCTTCCCCTCTGAAGTTGAGGAACACATGATGCCTAGGTAGAGGAGGAGACACAGCAGCTGAAGAAGAACTCCCCGCCATTGTAATGAACATCCTTTCCTGCTTCTGCACCTCTTAGTCAAAGTCTCTCAGGTCTTCGACTATAGCATGAATAAAAGTAAACTACATGAAATCTTTACCACAAAAGATGCTTTACATAATACATAATAAAATAATAAAAACGTGTTACTGATATTATAGTCTTTGGTCAAAAGGCGCATTAAAACCTCAACATCCCTGTTCCACCCAACACGCGCCAGGTCATTAGCGACATAGTATAACCTTGGTGGAGTTATTTTTTTAAAATGAAATTTTAAATTAGTAATGTAAAATCATAAATTTCCAAGCAACAACTTTAAAGTTATACAATGTCGTTTTTTTTATTAGACTGTAGTATTATAGTCTTTATTTTTATAGAAATTGATGAATTTTTAGTAGAAGTAATTTGTTTTTTATTATCTTATGTATTATATAATGAGCAAATTTATTCATATAAGAAGTTAGTATATATTCTGACTTTAATGTTATTTTTTTATTAAAAAAATTATTAAAACAAATATATAGAAGTGGTGGAATTAAAAATGATTTTAGAATTGTTGTTGTTAAAAAATAATATTGTACAAATTATAGAATCATTGGAAATTTATGAATTTACATTACTATTTTTTTAAAAAAAAAAAACTTCACAAAAGTCTACAATTTTTTTATGACTTTACTAAGAAAATAGAAAGCATGATTTTTTTATGACTTTTTACGCTAAAGTAATGGATATCCTAGAATTTACTCACATTTGGAAATTAATTCAAAAATAACTTCCATATTGATAAATTTCAAATAAAATTGTCACCATTTGGTCAAAAGCCCACTTTAATGTGTGCAATTGTATTTTTTAAGTCAAACTTTAAAACTATGATTAGGAGTTTCATTTTCTAGTATTAAAAAAATTGTTTAGTTGTGTGTTTTTCTTAAAAATATTATATTAAATTAGTTTATTGGTCATTTTATTTATTTTTTAGATTTAATTTGATCCCTTAATTTTTAAAATCAATTCAATTTGATTCTATAATCTAAATTGAGTTAACGATATTAAGAAATCACACTTTATAGTTATTTAAAATTACTTAGTGGCAATTTTAAACTTCTACAAAACATCCAATTAGATTATAGAACCAAATTTAAATGACACATACTCAAATTAATTTCAACGGCGAGACCAAACTGAATTGATGTTACAACAAATTAGATAACTAAATCAAACCAATTTTAAAAATTACAAGATCAAATTGAATCCAAAATGACAAAGGACCAAATTAAATGCAAAAAATAAATTAGAGAACAAGAAAACTAATTTAACAAATTTTATAACAAAAAAATTAAGAGTAAGGTAATTAATTTTAAGAAACATGTTTTTATTTTGAAAAATCACTACTAGAAAAACACAATTTGACGATCGAAAATAGCAACCAAATACATTTGATAGCTATCAGTTACCGAAATAGGTACTCAAAACATCCACAAGCTATCTTCCCATTCTCTGAGGTAGAAGACTGTGCTAAGGTGATAAAGGTCTCTGTCTAACCTAGTTGAGCACAATTAAGAAAAAAAATGATAATAATTTGTAGCTGGCTTAGTTGGTGAATGGAATGTTAAGTAGACTTATTAAACTGGAATTGCTTTTAATCATTATGTTTGGAAAATGAAGCCCAAAGGATCTTTAAAGTGATACAGATAGCAGCTGACCTTTTGAAATTGAAAATGAAATCCCAAAGAAAATAGTCTAAATAAAAGCAACAATGAAATCAACAAGAGAAAATGATGCATACATAGGTCCACTTTAAACAAACTAGAAGCACTTATAAGAGAAGAAAATATGGTAAAATAAATTGAGTTTTTCACAAAAACTAAGATCAACTTATGCACTTAACTTTAATACAACTTCTTTCATTTAACTTCTCCAAAAAATAAATGCACAAGTTGATTTAAGCTTATAACCTCAATAGTTGAACATAGATCACCTAAAAATTGGTTTTGTAAAGAACTAAAATAGTTAGTAGTTATAGTCTCAAGAGGTAAAATCAGGTATATTCTTGGAAGATACCTCTGGCTGTTATTCTGTAACTTCGGCTGACAGTGCGCTACATGATTTGTGGTTGGGGGAGACTACTGACTCGTGGCTATCTCTGTTTTGGAAGGTGGATGTTCCACCAAAAGTCCAATTTATGCTCTAGAGGATTTTTCTCAATAGATTACCTTTGAGGGACAATCTAAGGAAAAGGAAAATCCAACTGAAAATTCATATGATTATAGTTGTGTGTGCTTTGCAGGCTGAAATCCTTCTTTATAAATAACAATAACATCCGTGGACCCCATTAATCTATAGTCAGGTTGGCACTGACAAATGAAAAGTGAGGACTAATCAGAACGATATAAAGATAAGATGACATGCATTGCGTTTCCATGTATAAATGGCAGCAACCAGCCTTTTTAAATGTTGAGTTTTGACTTTGTTCTTTTGAAGAAGTTGATATATTAAGAAAATGAAAATAATTGGTTATTTTAGAAGTACAATAGTTCATATGTTAGAGTAAATAAATTTTGCAAAACATTGTCATTTTTATTTTTATTATGTTAATAACCTGCTAGACACATCCAAATATGGAATAAAGTATTTGCAAACTATATATAGAGCATGCGGCCTAAAAATTGTGGTTCTTTAGTGTCATGCAAGATGTTCTCACCATAAACATTTTTAAGACAGTTTTTAGTAAGTGTTTGTAAAAAAGAAAAAATGTTTTTAAGATGATATTTTTCAAAAAATAGTCATAGAAAATCATTTTTTATTTTTTTAAAAGATTTTCTAGTTAAGACACTTGTAAGAAAAACCTTTTTAGAATATTCACATTTTAAGATAATTTTTTCAAAAAATAGTCTTAGAAACCCATTTTTTAATTTTTTTTAAAAAGATGGATTTCTAAACATTCTACGACAGTTGTTCCTTCAAACCGTCTTAGAAAACAATTTTTTAATTTTTTTATAAAAATATGGTCTAAGATGTTATTCTTCATAATCGTCTTAGAAATCTATTTTTCATTTTTTTAAAATGTTTCTAAGACAACTTTGGGGAATAACCGTTTTAGAACATGAACATTCGAAGATGATTATTTCTTAGAATTGTCTTAGAAAATATTTTTTTTTATAAAAACTATGTTCTAATGTTACAAAGACAATTTTGAAATCGTTGTCAAAAATCTTAACTTTTGACAACGTTTGTTATAATGACGGTCCTAGAATCATTGTTAAGACTGCTAAACAACTGTCATAAAAGAGTGTTTTTTAGTAGTGTTTACATATTTAAAAGACAAAAATATATTTAACTTATTTAAATAGTATCACATTCTTTAAATGCGCTAAATTTATTTGCCATCAATCCAATCAATTCATATAAAAAAACAATGAAGAGAGGCTAACTAACATAATTGAATAGGTATATGCATTTTGCAAATCTTTTAATACTTGTTTTCCATTCATCTAGATAAAAAAGAATTCTTATTATAAGAAAAGTATATTAGATGATTAATGACCTAATTAATTTATGACTTTTATGATTTGGATAATTATTATAAGTTTAGAAACTACTTTCACATTGTACTATTTATTTATATTAACTAAGACCTCATTTATTTAAGTATCTACTTTAGAGAGTAAATCTTTACTTTTCCTTTTTTCTTAATTAATTCACATTTATATTTTATCTCCTTATTATTATACAACTATCCAATCTCTACACACAAATTATAAAAATAACGTTGATTTTTCAAGGTTTTATAATTTAATCCTTATTAGTTAATTTAAAAAGTAATACATAAAAGTAATAATTTCTTATAAAATCATATTTTAAATTATTTCTGAATAATTAATAGTAAAG
>PYAF01003908.1:362165-375138 GCA_007407185.1 Glycine tomentella | reverse complement strand
TCAAATGAATTGTTGTGTGTTACAATGCTTGATGATACTCCTATTTATAGTAGTAATTCTAGAATTAAATAAAGAAAGTGGTACAATTAAATAAAGAAAAGAAAACTTGAATTATGGAGGTGAGTTGGAGGTGAAAGGTATGATGGTGGGAGCCTTATGATGATGGTGGGAGTCTTGGTGAGTTGGATTCCATATCAATAACCATCCTTGAACACAGCATTTCATGACTTTTTTGTAAAAATGTCATGGTTTGCAATCCTTCTATTTACAAAATATAATTTACACATTCAATTCCTCACTCACTCATTGACCATCATGCCCTCCCTCTCTCACTTAGCTCATGCAATCCCTCTGTCACTGATCTTGTGGCCTTACTCCCTCCCTTACTCACAGGTTGTCGACGCCGTGCCGCCGTCCTGTGTTACCATTGTCATAGAGGTAAGAACCCTACTTTATTTTTCTATTGTTAATTTCAACATCGGGATTTTTCTATTTGTTGGTCTTGTGTAGAACTGAATGAAAATCAATTGTTGTTGTTGTTGTTCTATTTTTCCTGAATGAAAGAATACAATTTTTTTCTTTTTATTTGCAACAAATGGTTTCTAAAACACTTTTGCTTTGTTGTATCCAATTCACCTCAAATTAGGAACTTAAGAGCAACTTTTATTAGATACAGTATCTGAGAAATTAAGAATGTCAGACATACAAAAATTAATTTTCAAACATTCTGCACTAGTGCAATACCCAAAAACCATTTGATTTCAATACTTGTTAGAATCCATGTGTGAGGTGAAGTCCCACATCATATAGGAATGAGAAGGTTGAACATCATATTAGTGAAAAAAAAGACCCATAAATTTGAACCTTATGATTTTATGTTAAAATATGGTGTCGAATTCACTTATATGTTGTTCATGACCAATTGGTGTAAATCTCACCCCACAAATACTTTAAGTACTCTCACTACTATCTTAGAGTTGAACCACCGTGCGGGACAAAGAGCTTGTATATCAGCTGGCAGTAAAACAAACTACAATTTACAAGCCAAAGAAAATACAAAACTTGTTATGCATTATGAGCTATCATATTCAAAATAAAATAATTACTCTAGTGAATGTATTTTTTTTTTTTGTTCTTTTATCTTATTTTCTTATTTTAAATGATAAACCATGTAAGATATATCCATGGCCACCCATTTTTTTATGGGCTTAGATATAAACAGAACTGTAGGAGATACTAGGCTGGATAAAATTGACAGTACATGGTCATAGCAGCTAGAATTGCATATGACCGGGACCAGCAAGAGAAAAGGAATGAACACATATTACATTAAAATTGGCGTTCAGATATTTACGGAGACAAATGGACAAGTTCTTTCTGGTAGATGATGGGCAACAAAAAACTAGAAAAAACGAGCCAAAAATGTACCAGCTATCTTCACAAGTAATGAATTACCAATTACCTTCCTAAATGGAGCTCCTCTGGAATTCATATTGCCTCTGCTGCTATGCAAGCAAGAAGTAATACTTGGTCATGTCCTGGCCAGAAGATGCTAAAGAAGTTAATGAAGCCAAAATTGGAAGAGTTTCAAGAAATTGCAGCTGTGGGAAAACCTAGCAAGCCAACTTATGCTGACATAGAAACATCAAACTATTTCTCAGCACAACTTTTAAAATCTCTTTGCGAACACCTGAGTGAACCTGTTGAATGGGCGATTGTCAACCGATTATTTTAAAATATTCAAAATGTAAATAAAATAAAATTTAGACAATTAAAACTTGTAAAAAGTATTGGTGATAAGCCAATTTAGACACCAAGGAAATATTACTTGCCAGAAGAACAAGATATTAGCTGACTAGGTAGCTTATTAAAGGCCTTCCTCCATCCATGCAACATCGCTTCCACTAGGTTCTTCAATGTCATTATTTGAAAATCTCACAGATCCAGAATAGTTGCCTGCACCAGCATTATTATCATCTTTCTCTTTGGTATAAAGAGGGCATATTCCGCATTCTTTTACTTTAACAGCTGATAAGAAGAATGGTCCTCTAAAATAGTTATCATAATAAAATCGAGTGATCTCAAAAGTGAAGCTGCGAGCATGAGGGAGCATACAGCTCTTGCCGCTCATCCCTGGGAATTCTAAGTTATATTTCCACAGAAATGTGTGATCTTGATCAAGTTTTCTCATCCAATACAAATGCGCCATGGACTCATTATCGTGGGGAAGAATGCGTTTGCCATAATGAGTTTCATATTCATCATGTTTTCTCATCCAATACAAATGCACTTTGAACTCATCATCGTTGGGAAGAATGTGTTCGCCATAATCAGATTCATATTTTAGGCAGTAACTAAAAGAATTGACTCTGCGATCATCAGTATCTGGCATTTGTAAAGCGGCAAACAGAGCGAAACCAATGAGCCTATCATCACTGCCAAAATTTAGAGAACCTATATTTATAGTTATTGAATGCCCCTCGCCACGAAAAGGGAACCAATGAGGAACTTCACTCCTTGGAAAACAAAAGAACACAGACCTATATGCATCCCCGGTCATCCTACGCCTTGCGTCATCCACAATATTAGCATGAGCACCTGGATCAAGTTGTTGACCATTGGTGAAATAAAATCTGAAGATACCACCCTCTTTGGAATTTGATGGGATTTGAATTAGTGAATTTGACATCACTCTTGTAATGGATTGGCAATCAAATGCCTTTAGTTGTTTTAGAAATGGTGGAAGCCGAGGGATGCATTCAAGCTTTTTGCATTTACTTAAATCAAGTGATTCCAAACTTGAAAGATGAGCAATGCTCTCAGGAAGGTTCACAATTCCGCTCTCACTCAGTGAGAGTTCCCTTAATAATGACAAGCCACCAATGCCACTTGGGATGTGTGTTAATTTGGTACACCCCGAGATATCGAGTACAGAGAGAAGGTTCAAATTGACAATGCTGTTCGGAAGTGACTCGAGATCTGTGCACTTTTTCAGACGCAGTGTTTGAAGCTGAACCAAGTTGCCAAATGATGAAGGCAATTCTTTAATGGCCGTTGCTGTTAAGTTAACTTGAGCAAAAGTTTGTGCAGGCTCCAAGATCTCGGGGAAGGTCCTCAGCTTTGAGCAACCAATAAAATTAAGTTCTGTCAACTTCAATTTGAAAATGCTGCTCGGAAAAGTTTCAAGTGATTCACAGTTGTTAAGGCCTAAATTGTAGAGTTTGCTGAGATTTCCAATGGAAGATGGAATAGTCTCAAGTTTTGTGCAGCGGTGCAGGCCCAATTCTTGAAGTGCCACCAAACGGCACAACGATGAAGGTAGGGCCCGCATTGCTGTGCCTTCTAAGTTGAGCTCAGCTAGATTTTCCATTGTGTCCTCAATTTCGGGAAATATTTCCAAATTTGAGCAACCATTGAGAAGAAGTTTCTTCAGGAATTTCAACTTAGAAAGGTCAAACTCAAATGAAAGGCTTGTAAGGGATTCACAGTAAGAGAGATCTAACCAACACTTTTCTTTTTCATGTCTGTCTATATTAACCACGGGGTCAAAAGTACCTTTGACTCTGGAAAGTATCCCTTTCGAGTCCGAAGCTGTTCCATTGTCCCAACCTTTTATTCTATTAGGGATTGAAAACGTTTCAAGCTTGTAACAGCCTGAAAGAGTAATTGATCCCGATGATCTCGATAGAATATTGCTCGGAATAGTTAAACTCCGAAGTTCAACACATTCATCTAAACATAAACAATTAAACTTGTTGAGGAATCCAGAGGAGTAAACTTCGGTCAACCTTATACAATGGACTAGGAATATTTCTTCAATATCTGGTGACAGATAAAGGTCCGGTATTCGAATTAGTTTGAAAGAATGACTCAGGTTCAACCTTTTCAATTTCGGAAATTCCTGCCACAATAAGTACATGATTAGATATCTACAAGAAAACTCTGTCAATTCCCATGTAAAAAACAAATGAAAAATGTTTAATTACACCTCTATATGTGCGTTTGAAGTCAATTTTATCTATTTTCTTGGGAGGTGTGTCTCGATGATGATTGAAAATTTTGATTTTAAATTAAATTAATTTTAGTTAAATTTAATTTTAAAATAATTGATATATGTTTGGATGCCCTTTTTTTATCATGAACATATATTTGTAATTTTAGAAAAAAAGAGAGTTTATTTTTAAACGTAATTTGTAATTTAATCACTAAATTCCATTTGTTTACTGAAAATCTATTTTCAAAGTATATTTATAAATTTTACGAAAAATTAAAATATACCAGTACAGTATAGAAAACCATCTTGTAGAACTTTTATCTTTTAAATTGTAAAACACAAAGGAAAATATAGAGCCTGAAAAACCTGATCAAGTTGTTCAAGATGGCAATGCCTCATTTCCAGTGTCACTAGATTTTCTGGCAAAAAGTTCGGCCGCAAAGATCTCTGAGGGAAGCGATGCCAACGAAGAATTTTTAAACCATCCGGAAGACTTTCAAGAGATGATACATTTGATCCACTCCAGCGGTAACAAGACTCAATGAGGAGCATCCTCAGATTCTCCATCTTTTCGAAAGCTTTAGAATGTAGTTTAACTTTATTGTTTATCCGTGTGCTTAGAAATATACACTGTACTGCATCTGTCCCCTAAAAGTAAATCAAAGCAATTAGAGAAAAACAAACTTTGAAACAGTTGCTACAGAATTTTAATATTAATAGCTAAGTGCTTTGCAATTTATCATAAAGCAAATCCATGTGATTCTGTGAAAGTGATTTGAGTCACAGATCACTATACCTTGTTCTTTTCTAAAACTCGAAAAATTTCCTCAGCCCTCCACAATCGACTGCGTTTTCCTGGATTATGGCGACATTCTTGATGAACTATTTCTTGTCCCATTTCTTGTATTAAATCATGCATCTCAATTATACCTTCTAAAATAGATATTAGGCACCTATCTTTGAGAACATCCATTCCAATTTTAGCAGAGAAACCACATCTCTCTAGCTCTTGAGCCACGTCAATCTCCCTACGACCTCTATAAAAGCAAGCTATGTCAAGAAATATATCCTTCTGCTGCTCATCAAGCCCATCATAACTTTGTTTTAATACATTGAAAGTTTTAGGATCGGGAAGCTTTTCCAACTTTTGCAACTGGTCTTCCCATGCTTCCTTTGTTCTACCATAAAGCAACGAGCCCAAAATCTGGAGAGCTAGTGGAATCCCTTTAGCATAATGCAATACCTTTCTTGATAACTCCTCGTAATTTTCTATTGGATAGTTTTGGTGAAAAGCATGTATACTGAAAAGGTTTAGAGAATCTTGAGAATTCATCTCCTTAACTTTATAGATTTCAGCTTCAGCATTCTTTAGCACCTGCATGTCTCTGCTGGTCAAAATGATTCTACTGCCCTGGCCAAAATCACCACGCCCTCCAATTAAATCTATTAGTTGACCTGAATCATTAACATCATCAAGAATGAGGAGAACCTTTGTCTGTTTGAGTCTTTCATTTGAAAAGCTTCTGTCTTCCTCTAGAAGCTCTGATTTATATTTGCTTTTTATATGGTCTATTCCATGTCTTTCTATTTCTTCTCGAACATTTAAAACAAGACTGCTGGAATCGAACTGCAACGCCAATTTGTGATATACTTGCCTTGCAATTGTAGTCTTTCCAATTCCCCCCATGCCCCAAATTCCTATGATCCGAATATCCGGTGACTCAAGGTGCATCAAGGACTGGATTCGTGCAATATGGTCTTCAATTCCAACAATTCCTTGACGATCACTAATGGAAGAACGATTCAATTTTTTCAAAATATCTTTCACAATTTCTGCAACAAATGTGGAGTCTGGTCTGTCTCGTAATAAAATATAGTATCAGAATCTGTTTCAATAAACTTCTCCATTAACACTTCTAGGTTAAAAGAAAAAAAAAAAGTCTATCCATAAGTCAAATTAGGTTACGCATAAGCTAATTGCTAAAAACTCTCTCATATTAGTTTTTCCAAAAATCTTATTTTTAACTTATTTATTTGTAAAGAAAAATACGGAGAGTCAAGAAGAGTGAACAAAATTGGATAGAGACAGATATTGGAGTCATACATAATATTGGTCTTGAATTTGTAAAATCATATATCATCCACAACAGAATTACGTTATTAATGGAGAGATCAATACAATTTGAACATCGAAGTAAATTAAAAGAAGTCGAAAAAATCTGAAAAGAGCATGTAATTATTAAAGACCTGGTTACTCGTGAATCCCAGCCCGAGAGCCCAGCTGCATCAGTTAGAACCGCCTTCCATGCATGCACTTTGTCGATGTTGTCTTTAAATCGATGTTCATGCTTAACGAATGCTTCTGCATATGTCTCTCTCTGATTCCTAACAATTGATGGATCCACCTTATAGAAAACTGGGATCACATCCCTTCCATATCTCTTCTTGCAATCGAGTATCTTTGTGAGTTCATCCAGACACCATGTGGAAGATGCATAGTTTTCGAAGAAAACGAGAACATAAATCATTGATTCTTCTATTGCTCTGTGCAGTGCAGGTGAAATCTCTTCTCCTCTGGGTAGTTTATAATCTATATATGTATCAATATTTTTCCTCTGTAGTTCTGCATAAATGTGACTAATGAAGTTGTCACGCGTGTCTTCCCCTCTGAAGTTGAGGAACACATCATGCTTAGTTAGAGGAGGAGGCACAGCAGCTGAAGAAGAACTCCCCGCCATTGTAATCAAATATCTTTCCTGCTTCTGCACCTCTTATTCTCAATCTCTCAGGTCTTCGACTATAGCATGAATAAAAAGCAAACTACATGAAATTGATGACTTTTGTGAAGTTATTTTTTTAATTCAATAATGTTAATTTATAAATTTCCAACTACTCTAAAATTGTGCAATGTTATTTTTTTAA
Organism: Glycine tomentella; assembly: GCA_007407185.1. Lineage (NCBI taxonomy): Eukaryota > Viridiplantae > Streptophyta > Magnoliopsida > Fabales > Fabaceae > Glycine > Glycine tomentella. The sequence goes on along the minus strand of PYAF01003908.1, from coordinate 368,222 downwards.
CGCCACCAACTCTAGAGTTGTTTTTAATCCTACGATTTCCATATGAATAAAGTTTCTTATTATATAATACATTATAAAATAAAATAATAAAAACACGTTATTTATATTAAGAGTTCACCAACTTCTATTAAATAAAGACTATAATGCTACAGTATTATTTATAGTCTTTATAAAGTTTCTTATTGTATAATACATGATAAAATAAAATAATAAAAACGCGTTACTTATATTAAGAGTTCACCAACTTCTATAAAATAAAGACTATAATGCTACAGTGTTATTTATAGTCTTTATAATGTTTTTTATTATATAATACATAATAAAATAAAATGATAAAAACGCGTTACTTATATTAAGAGTTTACCAACTTCTATAAAATAAAGACTATAATGCTACAGAGTTATTTATAATCTTTATAAAGTTTCTTATTATATAATACATAATAAAATAATAAAAACGTGTTACTCCCATTAAAACCGCAACATCCACGTTCCACCCAACACGCCAGGTCATTAGCCACATACCATAAACTTTAAGTATATTTGGAGAGAGAATTTTAACTGGAAATATAATTTATCATATAATTTAAAATTTTTTAATTTAAAATTTATTGTTTGAATATTTTTATGTGAAGAATTTAAATTTTTATAATTTTAAAACAAAATTTTAAATAACTAAAAATGTGAAATTTGAATTTATTTATAAAATGTGAAAAATTAAAATTCTTTTTTTCTATAGAAGCTCTCATCACACCACTCTTTGTTTTGTTTCCATTGCCGACTTTGACATCCGTTATTCTCACGGCACTCACCTCACGCACCTTTTGTTTATGAGGTTCAAAATTTTAATAATGAAGAAATTCAATTTTTTTATCTAAATATAAAATTTTGAAAATGAAAGAATTTTAGTTGATGTATTTTAATTTTTCTGAATTTCAAATTCTCTAAAATTGTTTAGTTGTTTGTCTATCTCTCTTAACATTTTAGGTTAAATTTCTTTATTGGTGCTCTTATTTATTTTTTAGGTTTAATTTGATTCTCCAATTTTTTTAAATCGATTCAATTTGATTTTGTTGTCTAAATTGGATTAACGGTGATATGAAATGACACTTTGTAATTGTTTAAAACTACTTCATGACGTTTTTAAACCTCTAAAAATCACACAATTAGATGATAGAACCAAATTTAAATGACAGAATATTCAAATTAATTTCAACGACAAGACCAAATTTAAGTGATGTTAAAAATTAGACGATCTAATTGAACTGAATAATTAAAGGACAAAATCGAACCAATTTTAAATTAGAAAATAAAATTAAATCCAAAATAATAAAAGGCCAAATTAAATTAAAAAATAAATTGGAGAACAAAAATTAATTTAACCAAATTTGATAGCAAGAAAATAATTTAAGAGAAAGATAATTAATTTTGAGAAACATTTTTTTTTTGCAAAAAATAATCCTATTCGATACACTATTAAATACTAAATATGAATACTTCTTTTTAACAAGAATTAAAACCTCCATTTGACACATTTTGGAATATTAAACCCTTCCACAGTTCCACTATATATACTCAACCCCCCTTTAGTAGTATGTATTTCAAACTATCTTATCAAATTAAATTATTTTTACTCTAATTACTCAACAAGCTTTTTCGCACACCTGACATTAAGGTCTTTGTCCTCTACCTCATCGATTATTAGATTTGCCTCTGCCTCAATAGGACTGACTTGACTTCTTCCACCAGAATGTTTCTACCTGTGGCTCAAAAAGCTTATTGAAAATGCACAATATTTGAATGTTTCTTCCTCCACGACGTAAGAAGAGCTTTGATTTCGTCTATACAAATCTGATAATGACATAATGGAAGTAATGAAAGAATTGTATTCTTGCTAGAAACCATTGAATATTGCAGCAATATTCTTCAGTATTAATAAGTGACCCAATCGCAGCTAACATATCAACCACTTGCTTCAAAACTAACATATAGTCAATGATATGAATCAAAGTATAGATTTTAAGAGTATATATAATCCTATCTAAGAGAGCTATATACGGTTGACTTTTAGGCAGACAACAAAGGAGCTGAAGAAGATGCGACAAAATCATGGTTCTCATTCTTCTCATTTACAATATTATTCTCTTGAGCCCGTGCCCACATCACAGCATAAAATCCAATACCTATTGTAGTAGCTCCAATCATACTGCCTCCGGTGGCGGATTTAGGACTCTGGATGAGTGAGGGCAATTTATTTAAAAAATAAAAATTGATAATTATCATTATTATATGGGATAGTTGAATTTAAACACGAAAATAAGATATACAAAATATAAAGTTTTAAGATAAATATTTGTATTTTATTAAAATAAGAGCACTACTAGAAATATAGCCTTTCACGACGCACATACGACGACGGTTATATGGAAACCGTCTTACTATGCTACGCGGTGGCATATTTGTAAATAAAAGCAAATAAACAAAGACGGTTTTAATAAAACCGTCTTAGAAAGTAAGTGTTTAAAGACGGTTTTAGAAAAGCCGTCTTGGAATTGGCTTCCCGCTGTCTCTTTGACTTTCGTTTCTTTCTCATCCGCTATTTATTTGTTTTTCAAAATTTGAATCCAAAAATATTTTAGGGCTCTCACTCCTGGCGCCTCCACCACTGCAGAATCGTCCTCTCCAAAACTGTCCATGGCCTCTCCAACACCGTCCATGGCCAAATCCATGCGGCACCGCCCCTCTCACCACCAACGACCGTGCCTCCTGCTTCGTCATTGGAGATCCTGCTACTTATCTCATCTGGTTCAATTCCTCTCTCTCTTCTCCTCTCTAATTTCATTTTTCGTGTTCCAAAAACTCACCGTTTTGGTAACTGCAGGAGAATTCACAAGGCTCAGCCTCACTCTCTTGAGTTGCTCGAACTCGCCACTTCCAAAGAGTTTCCGTGTGTGGGATTTAGATTCACTTTCCCTTATGTGTTTTGCCCCTTCGCTTTCATCTGCAAAAACGAGGTTACTTGCTTCTTCACCACAATTGATTGCTTTTTTTCGCATTTGCAATTCATTTGGTTGTGTTTTTCGTTGATGTAGATTTCTGGTGCTTCTAGATTCCCTTACTTGTTTTACGTGTTGACTGTGTCTGGCCTGGCTTACCTATTGAAAATTCGAAATGCTTCTGTGTATGTGTCCTTTTCTGTTTTTCCCGTGGATGAGCTTTTGGAGGTTAATGTGTGTGGTTACATTCCCAATCATGTTGCCACGATAACTGCTGTGACAGCAACCATTGGGGGTCTTTTTGTTGGCACAAGTGATGGTTTTATTTTCTATTTCCAGTTGGTGTACTTGACCCTAGTGCTCCTGGTAATTTGTAATTTGTAGCTGTATTATTTGTATGTCCAATTGGAACTTAAGATTGCATTTAAATTGCACCCCTAGATTGATGTAGGCTGGTTTTGTTGGTTTTTTTTACGCTTGATTAGAAAATACTCAAAACAGAGCTGTTTTTTTTTATTTTTTTGTAGGCTGGTTTTATTGCAGGTTTTGTGCATGAGCTGAGATAATGTTGGAATCAGTTGCATGTGGGGTTTAATATCAAGATATTTTCTTTTAAATTCTAATACCCAATAAGCATGTTGAAAGTGAATTGCATTTGATCTCTCCTTTTCTTTGCTTATTGATATAGATTATGTCCTCGTACTCACAAAGACAGATATGCATATATATAGTGTTTAATGAGAAAATCGATCATGTTATAATATTTGATCACAAGCTGATGGATGTTTCTTTTTGTTGTTTGCTTTTTACAAGCAACATCATCTCCTTTGGAGTGTTCCTTGCTCCATTGTAAGTGAATTTTTTATTTTTTAAAGAATTTTCTCCAACCCCTTTTTCTCTGTTCACATATTCAAGTGTTCTGATTTTTTTTCTATTGATTCTAATTCTTGTTGACTTAATTGTATGGTCTCATGCTCCTAGCAGTCATGGCATCATTCATTCGGTTTAGACTTTGGACAAAGTTTTGATTATTATGAACATCTTTTATTTTGTTAATTTTCATTTGAGAATTTATGTGTATAGCATAAAAGCATTTTACCTGGGATTATTATTTATTGGGAAATAATATATATTCTGTTCTCATAAAATGTACAAGGATTATTATTTATCACTAAATTGATTAGCTTCTATCTATGGTCCTCATTTTTAGAAACCATCCCACTATAGCATTTTTTGGGTTGGTTGTTCTGCGTCCTGATTGAGATTGATAATTATTGGTGTTGTTTGAAGTATGGTGTTTCTATGTAGACAGAGAAAAGCATCTTAAAGTGAAAAAAATTGATTTCTTTTAATGTACATTAAATACTCGTGCAAATGATAGCTACCATCATGATAAGGTGTTCTGAAAGGTTGTGCCTTCATTTGTATATTTTGCATTGGAGGTTATGATCTTCATTTTTCAATTACTGCATATAACTTGTTCAACATTTTATCTGTGTTCTTGGTCCAGATAAAATATTGATGAATTTGAGATCCCAGGGATCCCAACTTCAATGATACTTGAGCATATCTTTTACAGTTTGATGTGATGCTGTTAGAAGCTATCAAGCAATTGATATGATCTATTATATATTAAAGGGAAATTTAAATAGTTATCTTTTCCTGGTATTTTCTAAGAAGAATTAATTTCAAATAACGAATGTCATGAAAGGTTCTAAAACTTTGGAAAAATAGAAATTTTCTGCTGAAAATTCTCTAGCTTTTGAAGAACAACAATCATTTGAGTTTAATTTGGCAAGAGATAAAATTAAAATATAGCAAATTAACACCTGTTTTAATCTATTTCATGTTTGTAGTTAATCTACATGTAGACTTGCAGGGGTGGAGCCATAAATTTGGTTCCAGGGGTGCCAAGAAAAAACTTATATAATATTATAAAAATAATTAAATTTTTGCATGCAAAAATTATTAAACAAATTAATATTATATATATATATATATATATATAAACTTAAATTTTGTCTTGAGACTATTACCTAAAAACTTACGTGCTTGTTTTGATAACTAACAATTTTGTCTTTTTGAATTGATATTTTCTAACAAATTTTTTCCCGTTTGATAGAAAAATATATTTCCTAAGTTGTAATATTATTTTGTGATAGGATGCTCAAGTATTTTCTTCTCTTAAGGAACATCTTCACCATTTACAGGTTAGTTAGTCTCTCCAATTTGTTAATTTTTATTTTTAAATATATATATATATATCCAATAAAAATATTGTCAAAACCATAATATATATATCATCTAATTCTAATTTTATCTTAAATATTTTACATATAAAATTATAAACAAATTATATATTTAGTTTATCATTTTATATGTTAAAATAAAGTCAAATGTTGCTCCAAAAAAAGACAATTGCACCAAAATAAATTTAAAAAGTTCAATGAACTTTGTTTAAATTTTACAAAGGTTGAAGTATTCTTTATACTCCGTTTAGAAAAAAATTGACTTACCAAAAAGAAAAGTTAATTAGCTGTTTGCTGTTACTGTGAACTAGTTTACCGTTAAGAAAATGTTGCTTTAGATTAACTTTTTCAAATGACATCTTTTTATTTTACCTTCCTTGTGCTTTATTTTTTTTATAGGATTTATATTCTTTTAGTTATTTTATTCTGACTTTGATTTGTACGTGCACACTGTTGGCCTAAAATATTTTTATATTGTTAATCAATTACAAACTATTTAAATGTTTTTTAAGTTTGTCTTTTAAAGTAATTTTAATAATAAAAATCATATTTTTTCCTGTATAATAATTTATAATTGAATAACAGAAAAAAATTATATTGTCAATACATTCTAATAAATTATTTTAATTATATTGACATGTATAATAAATCAATTTTTGTTACGTAATACCAATGGTCATTTAACAAATGAACATTTTTTATGTATTTAAATTATTTTATAATAAATTATAATAATATATAATTTAGAGGGTGTGATTCTCATTTTTCTCACTCTTAATTAAAATACTAAACAATTATTCAAAATATAAAACT
>PYAF01003908.1:351481-362065 GCA_007407185.1 Glycine tomentella | reverse complement strand
ATTATTTTTCATGTGAATTAAGGTGGAATTTGGTATAAGAAACATTATAATTTTTTTTTTATAAAAAAATGACATATAAATAGAAGTTTTTATAATGATTATTGGGTATCTTTTATTAGATATTCATATGTACTTTAAAAAAATTAAATATTTATATAATTCTAATTCAATTAAAATACTTTAATTTTAAATGCTTTTCTATTTTTTTCCTTTAATCATTCCATTCAGATCCTAAGAAAAATTAACTTAAATTAAATCATATGTTTCATGGCAACTAACAAAATAAATTCCTTAATTAATTATGCTATTATAACTCTGGTTTAAGTAATGACAAGTTATTTATTTAAAAAATCTAAACTTGGAAATATAATATTTTAATTTATGCTTGCTTCAAACTTAAAAAATATTCTTAATTATACATTATTTATTTTTAAAAGATAACTTTTTTCATATTTTGTTTGATTTTTATTCCTGGGACAAGAGGTGGATACGCACCTTCTTATGATATGAGGATAAAAGTAAGTACTTTTAATTTCAGGTTCGGTTCCTTCTCCCGTCATTTTAATTTTAAAAAACATTTTAAAAAAAAATATTATTCCCAATCATATATCTTAAAAACATATAATAGTAGTTCCTTATGCTTAATAAAACACGAAGTCAGGGGAGTTCTAGGATTTCCATATATATGCCAGTCAAATTCTACAGGTAGATTGGTTCAGGAAGCCTGGTAATCAATTTGAATACGTGTAATATCACTTTTTTTATAATGTGAGTAATATTTTGAATTTTCGCAATTAATAATGTGGTGATTCTAATTCTAATGCTGTATAATATTATTCGTTGCAGCTATTGTTACAGGGGATGAAGTCACATACATATGCAAGCACTTGCTGTCCTGTAAGCATTGTTTGTTATAAATTTCTGAAATTTTGTTTTTTGTGCATACTTGGTCATTGACTTGATGTTTTCTCCGAAATGCTCTTTTAAGTATATTTTTATTCCAAATTTCCAATCCAAAGACTTGAGCTGTAACATGTTAAGCAAAACAATTCCTCCCATCTTGGGAAATTTGACTTACACATAAAAATTGTTACGTATAACCAAGTGGTTTTGCATTTATATGAATTAGTTGATTTTGTTATAAATTGTGCATATCAACAACTTTGACAAAGCATGATTCAGTATGTGTTGAGCATAATTTTTGAATTGTTTGTAGGTACTTGCATGGAAACAAGCTGACTGCCTTCATCCCTCTAGATAATGATACAACTTTTACTTTTTGTAAATTCGTTTTTCTATTAAATTTCCATGTAATATATATGATTTCACAGTAATTTTTAGTGTTTATATTTTTGAGTATTATGTCTCCAATTTGTTTTATTATTAATCCTTTTTTATATATATAAATAATTATATAATGAAATTCTGATGTGGTGTAATTTATTAAATTCATTTGGTAATACTAAATAATAAATATCAATTTAAACTCCCGTAGATTTGTATAAAAAAAAAAATCAATGTAAAAGATACAAAGACGGTTCTCCATAAAACTGTCTTTGAATGGCTACCTACGAAGACGGTTTTTGTGAAAACCGTCTTCTTATCTTCGTTCCAAGGACAAAAATAAAATAACATAAAAGATACAAAGACGGTTCTCTATAAAACCGTCTTTGAATGACTACCTACGAAGACGGTTTTAACAAAAACCGTCTTCTTATCTTCGTTTAAAAGACAAAAATAAAATAACGTAAAAGATACAAAGACGGTTGTCCATAAAACCGTCTTTGAATGGCTACCTACGAAGACGGTTTTTGCTAAAACCGTCTTCTTATCTTCGTTCAAAAGACAAAAATAAAGTAACATAAAAGATACAAAGACGGTTGTCCATAAAACCGTCTTTGAATGGCTACCTACGAAGACAGTTTTTGCTAAAACCGTCTTCTTATCTTCGTTCAAAAGACAAAAATAAAATAACGTAAAAGATACAAAGACGGTTCTCCATAAAACCGTCTTTGAATGGCTACCTACGAAGACGGTTTTTGTGAAAACCGTCTTTGTATGTATTTGAAAAAAATTAAAAAAATTAAAAATAAAATTTACAAAGACGGTTTTTACAACCGTCATCGAAAGTGCTAACTTACAACGACACCCGCATCAAAGACGGTTCTAGAACCGTCGTCGTATGTGGTTCAGAACCGTCGTCGTTTGTATCGCCTGTAGTAGTGGAGGGTACATTTACTTAATCTTACATGCGAACTGGTAAGGAAGTTCAAATACATAAAATTAGGGGGTTCAAAATATAAAATTATGGGTGCAAAATATAATATTTTTTTGCATTTTATTAAAATAAGATAATGTATTTACTTACTCTTATATGTGAACTAGTAAGGAGATTCAAATACATAAAATTAGAGGGTATAAAATATAAAATTATGGGGTGCAAAATATAATATTTTAGGACAAATACTAGTAATTTTATTGAAATGAGGGGGTACATCTGTCCACCCTGGTTAAAGTGTAGACCCGCTGGTGACTGCACCCAAAATTGAACACAATGTTAAATAGGCTATTCATGGTTTTCAGCAATTAAATTATTTTTCACAAATTTTCAGTTCTTAGATATATTTACTTTCCAAGATAAATACTTACACCCATGTCAAGTGCAATGACCATTCCCAAAGGGTTAAACATAGTTAAGAACAAAATAAGATAAATTGAACTCTAATGTAAACTGCAAAATCTGTGCTGTGTGCATGTTCAATTGAGAATGTTTTGTGTTAAGTTCATGGCTGCAAAACTTTTCTTATTTATTATTTACTGTTGTAATATTGTTGAAAATGCACAATATTTTCTTGTAGTTGTTGTATAAAAAAGGTGTTACATTCTGAGACATTGACCATGCTGCCACAAAAAAAAATTCTTAAATGCCACACGAACAATATTATTTTTAAGAATGTCACGTGTCCTATTTCGCTAGGCCTTGGAGTGAAATACCTGAGTTGATGTAGCATCATTTTGTTGGCCACGTATTTCGTTATATGAGTCAGCGAAAAAGGCGGTCAAAGTGTCAGGACACGTGGCAGCGCAAGGTATTTCGCTGGAGAAGCAAGCGAAATATGTTGGGACACGTGTCACTGATATATGATTTCACTACATGAATTGATGGTGATATTGATTACATAAATCGTAATTTTTGGATGATTGAGGCATACGATTTAGGATTCAATCGTCCAAAAATTTACTTTTTTTTTACTTTTATTTAATTAGAGGCATTTTTTTAAAAAAAATAGTTGACCAAATTCCCTTCGGGCATTTGCTCAGGACTTCTTCTCTTAATTTTGAGCATTTTGACATATTGTACGCCTCAATCAGACATTTCTATCAAAAGTTATGATCATTTGAAGTTTATATATTCAATATCACAACTAATTTCTGTAACGAAATCGTACATCAGTGACACATGTCCCAAGTATTTCGCTTGCCTCCCAGCAAAATATCTTGCGCTGTCACGTGTCCTGACACTTTGATCGCCTGTTTCGCTGACTCATGTAGCGAAATATGTGGCCAACAAAATGATGTCACATCAGCTCACTTATTTCACTCCAAGGTCCAGCGAAATAGGACAGTGACACTCTGGAAAATAATACTGTTCGCGTGACATTTAGGATTTTTTTTTTGTGGCAACATCATCAGTGTCTCTTACATTCTTTTGAGGGTGATCCCTTTTTTATATTTAATTTCGTGTTTCTTATTTATTAAAATTGAAACTACATATGACATATTTTTAAGGACTAAAATTAATTTTTACATATTTAAAAGACAAAAATATATTTAACTTATTTAAATAGTATCACATTCGTTAAATGTGCTAAATTTATTTATGAACATGTTTGGGTAAGTTTATCTAGAAGGACTTCTAAAAGAAGAAAAGAAAAGAAAAAAAATGAAATAAACTTCTCCTTAAGTAAAAATAAGTTCTTCATTAGCTAATTTTTAGAAGCTCACCAATATTATTTCTCTAGAAAATGATATGAGATTTACAAATTAATTAATAAGAGCTTATTTTTATTTATAGAGAAATTTATTTTATTTTTTCCTCTTATTTTCTTCTGAAAGTACTTCTAGATAAGCTTATATCCAAAAAGACCCATAATAATTTAACACTAATTTTACTCATCTTTAAATGAAAGAAGCGTTCAGCCGTTTTGCAGGTGGTAATTTAATGAAAGTAAAAATATAGAATCCAAAATATCTAATGCTTATCTACGAGTTAACCCATGCATGTGATTAGTGGGGTTTGATATGATTAAAAGCACCGATTGGAGCAGCTTGACCTAACTATACTCAACCATTTTGTTTGTCCTCATAAGTAAAGTATAATGTGACAATCATACAGTGACTTAACCATATATATTAAAAAAGAATGAAATAAGAAATAAGCAATAAGAAATGGAAATCAAACCATATTATCGACATACTTTGAAAAATAATTTATATAGTATTCTCCATAGTCATTGAAATTAATAAATAAAATTAATTTTTATGATGAAATTTATTTGACTATTTTAATTAATAGCTTATTAAATGTTAAGAACATATGTTTTAATTCAAGAAGTAACCCTGCAAAAAATGCTTGGAAAAAATTACTCACACGGGAAAGAAAATATATTATATATTATCGGAGGCTAACATCAACAATTGTGAGAAATGACAGTTAAGTTATACAAATTTCACATATTGACTTTGGTGACAGAAACTAAACCAACCACTAACGAACTCTCGTTCACCTTAACTGGTTAATACACTCCCATTTTTCATTTTTTTCCCAAAATACCCTGGATTTTAGAAATTAATCTTCCTTACTTGTTGCACTCCCCCTCTTCAACACTCCAACGTTCACTCTTGAACAACTCCTCCTTCCACCCCTCTCCCGTGACTCCTCCGTTTTGTTATCAAAGCCATGAGTCTAGTAAGCTCTCTACCAAAATTCATTCGAATTTTTCCCGTGGTCCAATTCTGACGCCGGTACGCTCTTCATTTTTTCCTAAATTTCCAAAATAGTTTATTAAATTGAAAACCTGTAGTAATTCGTGGAATTATAAAGCTATTTTTTTCTTCATTGTTTTGACTTTATGCATGACAATTGGAATTGTTTCTTAACTTATTGTCTTCAAATAGATAATGATTAAATTGAAAACCTTGTAGCTTTTTTTAAGAGTTTAATGAAAATACAAACTGAAATAATATAAAATATTTTATAATGTTGTTTAATTATAATTTATTGTTAATATGATTTTTAGAGTAATTATCACAAAAATCGACAGTCTTATTATATAATTATAGGTTATGATTGGACGGCGATATAACATTTTTTACATTGCCAATGTATAATTTTTTTTAATATTTATATTTTTTTATCAGCTTTTAATGTTTATATTAGATATTTTTGTGAGTGGAATCAACGTTTTATGGTTCAAAGAATATACTATTTATATCTTATTTGATAGTTGGTTGAGATGTTTTTATTAATGTCATCTTTAGGGTGCAATCGTTAGAAAATTGATCGTTGAGGTACTTTTTTTTTCCCCAAGTTATATGGGTGGTGAGTGTTAATTTTTCCTGAAAAGAGTTGTATAGGAAGGAGAAAGAGACAAGGGGAATGTCTTGGGTAATTTAGGGAGAACAAATTAAAATAGCAAGATAGAGGAGTGTACAAGTAATTAAGGGGAAGGGAAATAAACTTTGCCATTAATTATTGAACCCAAATGAGCTATTTTTGTCAATAAGAAATCGAGAGCAAATCTTGTATATACATTACATAAATCCTGTTGAGATAGTTAATTCAGTTAAAAGTTAGTTAGAAACTGACTTGTGTAGTTAGCTTTATATGGCACTATATGTGATACTCTATAAATAGAGTTGTGTAATAATTCTGCACTATGAGTGAATGAATAATCTTTTTCTGTAATAGTGAAGCTTCTGTCCTAACAATTGGTATCCAGAGCTTTAGGTTCTTGGTAGAGAAAAGAGGGAGAATTCCGTTGTGTGAGAAGTGTGTGAATACTGCTGTGTGAGAAGAGAATTCTGCTATGTGAGAAGAGAATTCTGCTGTGTGAGAAGAGTGAGTTGTTGAAGATGGCCACCTCTAATAATGGTGGTTTTCCAGCAACATTACCCATTCTTGATGGAAAGAATTGGGATAAGTGGAGCAATCAAATGGAAGCCATTCTTGGTTTTCAAGATGTGCTTGAAGTGATTACAGAGGGTATCGAAAAGATCACTACAGCAAAGGCGGATGAAGCTCATGCCAAAGAAATCAAAAAGAAGAATTACAAAGCCTTGTTCATTCTTCATCAGTGTGTTGATGTGGGTCATTATGAAAAGATTTCTGGAGTCAAGAGTGCGAAGCAAGCATGGGACATTCTTCAACAATCCTATGCTGGTGCTGAGAAAATCAAGAAGGTCAGATTGCAGACCTTGAAAAGACAATATGAGTTGCTTGAGATGGAAGAAACTGAAAGTGTTGGAACCTACATCAGTCGGGTCCAAACTGTTGCCAATCAAATGAAGAACTGTGGCAAGAAAGTCTCAAATCAATCAATTATTGAAAAGATTCTAAGAACATTACCCACCAAATTTGATGTAATTGCTGTGTCAATTGAAGACCCGAGATCTTGAACAATTGAAACTTGAAGAACTACAAGGCTCTCTTGAAGCATTTGAGATGAGATATGCTGGAAAGAAAGAAAAACCAAGTGAACAAGCTCTGCAGGCCCAATCAAGCTGGAGAAAGGAAGGAGATAATTCAAAGATTAAAAGGGGAAGAAGCAAATGGAGAGGAGGAAGCAGTAGAGGTAGAGGCCAGTCAAATTGGAATAATCGGAATTTCAATTCTGGCAGGCCTGCATTTGATCAAAAATCAAATGACAACAAGCAAAGGAGAGGAGGTTCGTGTGGTTCAAGAGGAAGAGGTGAAAGGAAGAGAATGGACAAGAGTGACATTCAATGCTACAATTGTCAAAAATGGGGCCATTTTGCAGATGAGTGTTGGCACAATGACAAGAGGAATTCAAGAAATAATGAAGTCCAACTTGAAGAAGAAGAGCAAGATGATTCAGATTAAGTCATGCTTATGGCACCACTGAAGTAAGAGAATCCAATACTGATTTCTGGTATTTGGATACTGGTTGTTCCACTCATATGACAGGAAGAAGAGATTGGTTTGTGAATCTTGACTCAATTATGAAAAGCAAGGTCAAGTTTGCTGATAATAGCACACTCATAGCTGAAGGTGTTGGTAAAGTGCTGATCAAGAGAAAAGATGGCAAGCACTCCTTCATCTCTGATGTTTTTTTGGTGCCAGGGATTAAAAGTAATTTGCTTAGTCTTGGGCAATTACTTGAGAAGGGTTATGTGATGTTCATGGAAAACAAAGAACTGAAAGTGTTTGATAGAAATAAAAGACTGATTATTAAGGCACCTTTATCCAGCAACCGAACCTTTAAGGTGGGAATTCAAGTGATGGCGCATAACTACTTTGAAACTTCAGTAAAAATAGAAGAATGGCTGTGGCATTACAGGTTTGGGCACCTAAATTTTAGGGATCTACATCTGTTATGCAGAATGATGAATGGTATACCACAAATACATGTACCAAAGGAGATGTGTGAAGAGTGTTTGGAGTCAAAGCAGCCAAGGTGCTCATTTAAAAATCAAGTTCCAAGCGGGATAAAAGAAAAACTGGAAGCTGTCTACTCAGATGTATGTGGACCAATGCAAACAGAATCTCATGGAGGAAACAGGTACTTTGTGTCATTCATAGATGACTTTACCAGGAAGATTTGGGTGTATATGATTGCTAGAAAGAGTGATGTATTTGAGATGTTTAAGAGATTTAAAGTGCTGGTAGAAAAATAGTCTGGCCATTGCTTGAAGATTCTTAGAACAGATGGAAGAGGTGAATATACCTCATCTGTTTTTCAGCATTTTTGTGATCAAGAAGGTATTATACATGAGATCACACCACCATACACTCCCCAGCATAATGGTGCTGCTGAGAGAAAGAATAGAACTCTCATGAACATGGTGAGAACCATGCTTAAGAGTAAAAATCTGCCAAAGTTTTTGTGGGGAGAAGCAGTATGCACTGTAGCTTACATTCTTAATAGATGTCCAACTAAAAGCTTGAGGGGTATTACACCAGAAGAGGCATGGACAGGTTGCAGGCCAAATGTGAGTCATTTGAGAGTTTTTGGCTCAGTATGTTTCAGACATATTCTTGATCAGCTGAGGCAGAAATTAGATGACAAAGAAGAAAGATTGATACTTGTAGGGTATCATGCAACTGGAGGTTATAAGCTGTTTGATCCAAAGAAGAAGCAAATGATCACAAGCAGAGATGTGGTCATAGATGAATCTAAAAGCTGGAACTAGGACAATGATGACAGACCAAGCAGAATAATGTTTGATTTTGAGTCAGAAGAACAAGAAAAAAAAGGTATAGAGACAGATGCAGAAGTGAGAAGATCACAGAGAACTAGGACCATTCCACAAAGGTTGCAAGATTTTGATATTGTGTCTGATACACAAGTGAATGCAGAAGGAGATTTAGTGCATTTTGCACTACAGTCAGAAGCAGAACCAGTAAGTATTGATCAGGCCTTGCAGGATCCAAATTGGATTTGTGCTATGAAGGATGAACTTCAGTCAATTGAGAGAAATGAGACCTGAGAACTGATGTCCTTACATGTGCATAAGAAACCTATAGATGTAAAGTGGGTCTTTAAGGTGAAAGTGAATCCAAGAGGAGAAGTGGTTAAACACAAAGCTAGATTAGTTGTTAGAGGCTTCTTACAGAAAGCTGGTATAGACTATCAAGAGGTATTTGCACCTGTAGCCAGATTGGAAACTGTGAGATTGGTGGTTGCAATAGCAAGTCAAAGGGACTGGAAACACTACTACAAGCGGCACTTTCAACTACGGTTCTAGGCCCATAACAACGACGGTCCTGTGACTGTCGTTGATATGGATGTCGTTGATATAGAAGCATTTCGATTACGATTCAAAAACCGACTTTGATAAACCCTAATCCACTACAGTTCTGTCGTTGGAACCGACTTTGATTAGGCCATATCCACTACGGTTCTGTTGCTAGAACTGATTTTAATTAAGCCTAATCCACTACGGTTCTATAGGTAGAACCGACTTTGATTAACGCATAATCCACTACGATTGTATTTCCGAACCGACTTTGATTAACCAATGTCCACTACGGTTTCTCCATCTACAACCGACTTTGATTAATGCTAATCCACTACGGTTTTGTTGCGAACCGACTTCGATTAAGCTATTTCTACTACGGTTGTCTTTTTATAACCGACTTTGAATAGGCCATATCCACTACGTTTTGGTATTTGGAACCGTAGTGGATAAGTAGGTTTTTTTTTCATATTTTTTATTAAAATGGAGTACAATACATATATATATATATATATGTATATATATATTTTATAATATATACATGAATTGTATAATATAAATATACAATTAAAAAACAACACAATTGCAACAAACTATATTTTATTCCATTAAAATGGAGTACAATACATGACATGGCAAATATCCTTCCTATAATATTTACTGGCAGTACTACATAATTGCCAAGTATACACAAGATTATGGTTAACTACAAATTAAGTCAATATTATAGGGAGGTAGCTACCATCGTAGCTTAGTATTTCTATTAACTTAGACGCCTAACAGTTTCATTTCCAATTGACAATCACTGTTGTAGCTGTCTTCACCGGTGTTGCTTTGGAAGCTAGAACCAAGCTCCAAATTTCCAATGTTTCAATCCTGCAACATAATTCATATCACAGATTGGTGGACTATAAGATAGAGTATGAAGCAGTATGCCACATCTGTAGGTAAAAGCTAGTAAAAATTTATTATTTACAACTAGGTAAAACAAACTGATCTACAACACGCTATACACATGTATACATTTATGTTCTTAGTTAACATTATAAGGAAATAAGCACTTAAAGGAATGAAATTCAATACCATTCAAACTAACGAGTTCAGTTATTAGTTGGTCTTATAATAATATCCTAAAAAATAAAAAATAAAGTAATTTCTCTATTTATATTTTTACATATATAATTCTTGCTTTTTAAATAATTTATATTTTATCATAATCTTATCACAAAGGGTGTAGATTGGCACGATCAATGGATAATAAGAGTGTAAAAGTGAATAATAGTTAAGAGAGAAAAGGGGAAGCTAAAACTGCATAAAAGTGAGTCTAAGAAAATCTTCACTAAAGAACTGAGTTAAGTATAAAATAACTAAAACTCAAATTTTAACCAACTCCTCTTGATCAATATTTTTTTTTTGGCACAGCCTCCTGATCAATAATCACATTATCTAATGTACCTCTCTCAGTCTCTCAATAATGAAGTTACTTTGAGTAAAGGTCCAATTGCAACTAACTTTGATTCTAGCTTCCAAAAAATGCTTCGGACCAAAAATATTCTCAAATCTGTTCTTATTAATTTAAAGAATCCTAGTTAGTCGTTAACCATC
>PYAF01003908.1:337659-351381 GCA_007407185.1 Glycine tomentella | reverse complement strand
TATTTATGCTATCAAAGTAATTCTTTTTAATTTTATCATGGTCCTCGTAAATTAAAGTTATTTTCATATTTTTACTCATTTATTTAAATAACTTACGTTTATTTTTCTTTTGCTTGTCAACGTTTTTCCTTAAATATTTTAATCTATATTTTAAAGATTTACCCAATAAATTGTAAAATGCATAGGATACTTATTAATATTGTTCATCCTGATTATAACTTTTATTTATATGTTATGATAGGAACCCGAGTCCTATGGGTCTTAACCAGCGGTCCAATAGAGAGAAGCCTATTGAAGGCCCAAACACACAGGGCCTTAATTCCTCCGTAGTTACGGGAGAAAGAAGATAGTGAAATCTATTATTATATTTTTGTATTCACAGTGGATTTTTTTTTTTTAACCAAAGTATCCTTCAGTCCAATAACTAATCCTAAAATACTGAGATCCATTTTAAATAGCTGCTCATACCTAAACAAGCAGGATTTGCATAAAAGAATCATCCTTTTAAAGATTAAATAAAGCCAATCACCAAGACAAGAAAGCAAAAATAATAGGAAAAAAAATACTTTTTAAGATAGAGGCAAGCACTAGAAACTAAAAACTGGCCCATAGCACAAGGCTACCTCTAATGTAGGATCAAGAAGGGTCAGATTCATGCATCCTTACCCTGTGAGCAGATGCTGATATCACAACCAAAACACGTGACCATTATGTCACAACTCACAAGACAGTAACCCTATTTTTGCAGTCTCACCATTTCAAGCACAATGAACCAGCATAAAATAAAATAAGAGGAAAAGTTAAAATGTAATTACCGCAGAGGATGCAATAGATTCCAAGTGGGTCATGGGTTCTCCAACATATTTGACGGTTTTCTTAAAATAAAGCTCTTGAATAAAAACTTTATCAGCCTGAAATAGAAGGTGGAGATCTCAGCCAACATTTTTTATAGTGAAATTTCATATAAGAGATTATTTCATGAGTCAAAGGAACTCTCCCAACAAAGGATTCACATTCACATAAAAATGGCACACTATTATCCAAAGGTATTCTTTCAAACCACCATATGATAGAAAAAGCAAAAATGCTAGCAAGAAATAGATATTAAGAAAAAAAAATAGGTGAGAACAACATATTTTCCAGCATTTATCAGAAGATTTTATCTGAATGAATTCGATAGTATCTTCATCTAGTTAGATAAAACTTCGGAAATAAAATAGTACACAAATTACAAAGAAATGCTAGATGTAAATGATAAGTAAAAATACAGCAGTTCAGTATATCTGTCTGAATGCCTTGAACAAAAACTAGACGGAGCCTAAGAATTTCCCAATCAAACAATTGCAAAATTAGAATTGTTTTTACATGAAGTTGTCAAACAACAACACTATAAGATACCAATTCCAAATTATTTAGGCAACAGAGCTCATAATAACAGTTCATCAAATATCCATTAAATGATTCTAACAAAACCATGCAGAAGAAATGACATAAGTGCAGAGAAATGACATAAGTGCAGACATAAGGCTCAAGCTAAAATAGATAGGCACTAAATAGAAGAGAAATGACATAAGAAATGTAGACTTGTAGAGATAAAAAAATCATGTATCACTCATAGTTTGCGTACAGTAATTCAATGGCACTCATAAGTCATAACACACTTCAATTTTCTCACATTCACAAATCACAAATGATTTGACTTTTGCTCAAGAAACATGATTTTGGATTAAGAATGGGGAGAAAGGATTTGATAAATCCTTTCACTTTTGGTCTAGCAATTTGAGGGACGCTTTTGTCATTGGGGGGGTATACTACCTAGAGTCCCCTGTTATCAGGCTCAAATTGTATTCTCTCAAGTCTCTCCTGTAATGTAAAGAACTAGTAAGATAAGACCAGGCTTCTAAAGTTAAATCAGAATGTCAGTTATGCATATATAAGAACATTCAAGCAATTCCTATGAAAGCCGAAGAGTAGTGCTTCAACATATTCGAACCTTTGGCAAAAGTAAGTTATGGTCCTTTGGCAAAAGTCTAGAAACAAAAAGATGCAGTATTTTCCAACATATTAGTATAACCTTAAGTGCAGCATCATTGAGTTGCAGCTTCTGAAGTGCATCACGCAGATCAGGGAATCTGACAACAAATGATAATAAGGATATCATTAGTTCCAGATACATTCAAGAGTAACATTACAATTCTTTTGCTCAAGAAAGAATGAAGAGGGTCAACAAGAAAACTCAACATCACTACCCAAGATTAACCATTTCACTACTAGCTACAAGTTAATGAAGTTATGCAGTACTGTGCTCACAATTTCCTTGGAAATACTTGGTACTTGGCAGTTATATGGAGTATACATTTAATTTAAAGGCTTGAGGTAGAACACACCTGTGTATGATGATTTTACTTCTCTGAGATTCAAACAGTTTTCGTTGACTTAGTCTTGAGGTTTCATGGCAGGGAAGAGAAGAACCTCCTGTCACCAAAAGGACAGAAGATGGTAAGAAATTCCAAAAACAAAGTAAGCATGCAGATAGAGAAAAAGCAAAAACCTTAATATTCTGTGAATCAGTCAGTAACATGGTCAACCGATCAATGCCCAAACCCCAGCCACCAGTAGGTGGTAAACCATATTCTAGAGCCGTACAAAATGTTTCATCTAAGGCCATTGCTTCATCATCACCAGATTGCCGATCCTGACATGTAAAACAAATTCCAAACAGTTGCCTCGTCATCAAGAAAAGGCCCAACAATTAGAGCACAGTACATAGTACTGATGTATCAAATTTCATTACCTTGAGTTGTTCAGCAAATCTCTGTCGTTGTACTACAGGGTCATTTAATTCAGTATATGCATTGCAAAGCTGAAAAGTAAAAGTGGTCAGAAGCCTGATTCCATTTTATTTTGTTTTAAATAATAATCATGTAAATGACATGATCTTACTTCACGTTTATTAACAAACAATTCAAAACGTTCTGTCAGGCCTGGTTTTGATCTGTGCCACTTTGCCAGAGGACTCATGATCTCAGGATGGTTTATGATGAATGTAGGATTTACACATGTTTCTTCCAAAAAGTGACCCACAAGCTGCAATTTGAAAAGAATATAATTATATTTCCGGCAGACACCTCACAAGATCAAAATAAAAAATAAAAATACATGAACAAAGTGCAATAGTTAGTATTGTGCAAATTTAAAACTGAAATTATGTCTATAATTAAGTAACAAGTACAGTAAAATATAAAGCCGGAAAAAAAATAGAACAGAATTGTATCCAAGCTTCACTAAATAGAAATGTTTATTTTCACTTGACAAGTCTTTGGGAATACTTAGACCTGCCATCTTCTCTAACTCGTCAATCATGTCAATCCTTCTGTAACAATTAAAAATCCAAATCTATAATTCAAAAATAGAACAGAATTATAATGACCATTACTGACCAGATAATGAACACCACGCACCTAAAAGGCGGAGTAAAGTCAATTTCAATAGGTTCCTTATCAATCCCATCTGCATGATACTTGATTTTATAGCTGCCTTTCGTAAGTTCCTTAACCATACCTATTTAATGGTTTTCACATTATGAGATTAAGCAGCTGACTTGATGATAAGATGTATGAAAGAGAAATACCTGATCCTTTAAAATATATGTGTCAGGATTCCTAGTACTTCCCGGTATCCACGGATTTCTCTGCAGATCATCAAAGAAACAATAGCATCATTACATATAATCAACAAACAGTATAAAAAATAAAATAAAATTATGCTGACCTTCAAATTTGCATTATCAACAGCAGCAGCAGCAGACTTTTGCCTTGGCATCATGTGCAAACAATGAGACAGCGACACAAAATTCTTGGGGAAAATACTAAGTTCACCCTTCTTACTTTTGCCTGGATAATTAAACAAGGGAGAACTGTAAAAGTTGTGATTTATTGAATGCATCCTAACTATGGAGAATCGGAATGGAAAATGTGCCTGATTAGCAAGATTTAGCCCTTAGTAATGAATAAAAAGTACAAGAGTGTAACAAATATGGTTCTAAAATTTGGCAGTTAAATAATATTTACAGACTGACTCTTGGGCTTAAAATGTTTTCCAGTTTCTCACAATGTGACATGACTTTCCTAGTCTTGAGACAGACATTATTATAACAAACAAGGCAAATCAAAATAGCAACATAGAGAGAGTCAGTGAGGTCTGAATCAAGTCAAAACGATTAATTTTTCAATACCGGTGACAAACAATTTTCAAATAGCAGAAGTGTAATTTGAAATAGTGAAGTAAATAACTACTGACCTGTTCGCAGTGGACTTGAGGGAAGTCAGCAACATGAGGTTGGTAATCGGAAGAGGAATGAGTAAAGTAAAAAAGCAAAGGGAATAAAATATTCAAAAAATGAGGTTGGTAATCGGAAAGGGAGAGACTTTTAATGAACTATGGTATCTCCTCTTGTAATGGGATATAATTACATAAAAGATGAAAAACAGGCAATTAAACATGTAGTCAATAACCGAAAGGCAGCCACATGACATTGTAATGGGAGATAATTAGATAAAACATGAACAACAACATCCATACACCGTTTTCATACATGTAGTCTAATAAAGGCAATTAAACATGTGAAAATAAACAAATTATGGAAAAGTCTATAAATCATGACGCCTAAACAATCATGACGCCCAAACTTGTAACAGATATGCTGCCCATATCTTCCGAATTGATGTCATTGTCTCCAAGTCTAACGCTGATCTATCACCAAAAAACTAGACAAATTTGATGCAAATCCGTTAGTGATGTTCATCACAAGAATCCATCATGACACTTACAAATAAATATAGAATTGAAACAATCGTTAACATACCATGTTCCAATCATTCTTCAATCCACCGCCTACTATGTTCCGCATCCAATTCATTACATAGTAGCCACACTCATATCCTCCACTTTGGACATTACTCTAAAATGGTAGTAGGTTATAAACGATAAAGGTTTAATTATGGAAAAGACTGTGAACAACAATGCATTAGTTTTTCACTACAGCTATACGTGTGTACCTTTACTTCAATCCATTTTGTTGGGGCTTGAATAGACTGGCAACCAGAAGTACTGTTGAAGGTCTTCATTGCACTGCATTTGCAAAAACATTGTTTGCTAGTAAGTTTCTGGTTAACGGTATCATATTGTATATATGCATTATATAAGATAGAGACATGTAACTTGTTAACAACAGCTTTGATGTATACATCAGGCTTTTTACGCAAAGAACAAAACCATACAACATCATTGGTTGTAGGACACAGAAGAACCAGCTGCCAATGGGAGCTGCAGAAAACGGCATGTTATTGGTGAACTCGATAAAACTTGTTAATCCATAATATATATATATATATATATAAATATTATATATATATATATATCAGTAAGAAATCTTACTTATTCAAGTATGATCCAATGTACACCTCTCTTTTTGATTCCTTCATCTATTCCTGAATGTAGTTTTGACATTTTTCTCGTCTATCTTTCATGTTGTGAATGGATTGAGGTCAAGGAATCCGTATACATCCCCATATCCTATCATTTGACTCCATTCATCCAAGTACCTGTTTGTCCAAATATAATTAATATGTTTTAATAGATTCAGTAGTCAATATTAGGTCTGACATAAATTAACCAAATAATCTAACGTGAAAAACACTTACATCATCCACAATTGTAGTACAGATATGTTTAAACACTTCTGACCATCTATTATTTCAGTGATGTCAGAAAATGTTACGAAGAAGGATGCTCCTATATCCGCAAGGCCAAATTTTTTAGCATCCCAATGCAACTCAATCGGCTTCTGGTAAACGTGATACATCCTCTTAATCAACTTACCCAAAGGGTCATCTACCCCAACTTTTTTGGTCGACGTTGGAATAGGTTGAACAACCTTCTTTGAAAAAATTGTAATGGTTTTTAAATTAATTATTGTCTAAATCAGTATATTTTCCATATTGTGTAACAAACCACGTTAGTGATAATAACGAAAATGATAAGTACTTACCTCTTTTGGAACCAATCTGACAAGATATGTAGGCCATGGAACAAATGTGCCAAGGGTTTGTCTTACATACTTGCACTCTGATGTCGCAATGGGAACTTCAGTGTCACCATCCACAATTTCCATGACACTTACCCTAAACACGTCATCTGCATAGCACACACTGTGTATGGCGGGTGTTCCATCACAAACTTTTCCGAATGCCACTAGTCATGTAGAGTGATCGGATTGCACATACAACCCCATAATTTTGTCCGCGTCATTAGGTTGTTCTTCCCCTGATCCTTTTGCTGCAGTTTCAGCACAACTCCCCTTTGTACTGATACGTGCAGCTAATAGTTCTAACTCAGCAACTTGTGGGGGTGGTTCAGGTGAAGGAATTTGTGATCTCTCCATTTTTAAAGTATTATGTACCTCTTGCTTAATTAACTCTAAACTCTTTTTTTTGTCCTCCTCTGCCTCTCTCTTCCACTCTTCCCTGAGGTTACTTATTATAACAGCCAATTCTTGTGGCGTTATGGAGGCAGATGACTTGCTAGAGCCTCTTGAAGCTGGTCCAAAATACTGATTTATGGTCACCCTAGATCCTACTACACGCACAAGACCTGGGTGCTCAGGTTGTCCAAGTGCAACATTCAAAATGTCATCACGACCATGGGGAACAAATTCACGTTGTGTTGCCTGCTGTTCCAATAAGTCCTGCGGTAACCACATGTAAACAAAACATTGTTGCATATTTACTAGAATTCATTGTGGAGAAAAACGTATACATTGAAAAAAGACTAACTTACTATTTTATCTGAAATGTCTTTGGCCGCGGTTGATGTCATCTGCCCATATCGCTTTGTGCGTGCCTCTATCCACTTAACATTCCTTGGAATGGGAGACGGAGGATCTAGGACTCATGATGAATCCTCAATATCCATTGCAGCTTGTTGAATTTTTTTCCTTTTCTCCTCTAACAGCTTCGACTCAAGCAATTCATACCCTCCACGAGACAACAAGTGTGGACAATCATTGTGTTTTTGAATTGCTTGAGCCTTTGATCTTATTCCCTTTAATGTATTCAAATAAAAGTTAAACATGTGATTGGAAATAAAATTAAAATCAGCACATTTTTTAAATGTTGTGTGTAATCAACATTGCCAAACATACCTCCCAATTTGGAATTTTGCGCGTTGCAACAAACTTGTCCCAAGTTTCATGATCCAAACCGTACTTATCAGAAGGGTCCATCACATGTTGCCCGTCAGGATCACTGTAAATGTATTTACGGGTCAGGAGGGACTTAAATTGCCTCCAACTAGTGGCAACCAATGACATTATGTTGTTCTTGGCATCTGATGCTTTTGGAATTTCAAATGTTCCCTAAGGTTACATATATTAAGTCAATGAACACTTAGTGTTAGACTTTGAAAAAAACTTGAAGTTAAAAACTTAGGATGATATATTGCATACAAAAATGTCATCCCATATAAGGTCCTTCAAAGATTGTGGAACATCTTTCCAACTTGAATGGGCAATCGAAATGTGTTCTCGAGCTACAACCCCCAGATAGCTATGGAACTTCTGTTTATGTTGGCCTAATGCTCGCCCAGTCGCAGGGTTTACATTAACTAGTGGCCTAGGCTGCTGAAGATTACGTCTTGTCAATGATGTTAACCTTGTAGATCGTCTGTTTCTTCAAGATGTAGACTGAGAATTAGTAGTTCCCTGGGAAGATGATTCTGGGGGGGTCGACATCGGCCTGTGAAATGTTAAAACAATAATTAGAAAAAATGAACAAAAATAATATCAACTGTTAAATACATGGACGTTTCACTGGATTAAAAATGTACATTACATTTTACACATTATTTGTTACATTTTGTTATCAGACAGTTTTGTACACTAGTTTCATATAACCCACCTTATGTATCAATGTTTTCCCATAAACCTTCATCATGGTCATCACGATTGGCATGATCATCATCCACCTCATTATCATCATTTATAGAAGGCATGTGTGGTATGGCTGCAGTTAACTCACTAATATCAAGTGCAGTGGTATCATATTGATCTTTCACACCAATTTTTCTTCCATGTAGAACCACTGAAAATCTTGTATCCGATGGATCTTGAACATAAAACACTTGTGTTGCTTGTTCAGCCATGATGAAAGGTTCGTCCTTGTAACCCACTTTATTTAGTTCTACAAGAGTAAATCCCAAATGATCTTGATGTATACCTGTGTTTCCGTTAACCCATTTACACTTAAATATAGGGACCCTAAATTCTCTATAATCTATCTCCCAAATTTCTTCAACAACACCAAAGTATGGCATCGATGCTCGAATCGGGTTGTTATCTGATGCACTACAAAAGTGATCTGAATCAGCCT
This sequence comes from Glycine tomentella, assembly GCA_007407185.1. Taxonomy (NCBI): domain Eukaryota; kingdom Viridiplantae; phylum Streptophyta; class Magnoliopsida; order Fabales; family Fabaceae; genus Glycine; species Glycine tomentella. Next base: position 342,955 of record PYAF01003908.1, on the reverse strand, counting down.
CAACACTAACACCACTATTTTGGACACTGCTAACATCATCTTGGTTCTTTGTGTAGAAGGAATAGTTATTAATGTCATACCCCTTCCATGTGGGAACATTCATATTTGGGCCAACAACATACTGTCGTAATGTTCTTGAAGCTCTGTCATCTGCAAATATTTCATCTTTAAACCACTTAATGAAACTTTTGTTATGCTCTTGCAAGACCTTCATCATGTTCAATTTTGGATTACAATGACTAACATATTCTTTGTGCCTTTGCAAGTAAGGAATGACCTCTGGTGTGTTGTTTAAAATATACAAATGAGGGATTAAGACTTCATTTCGACTCATACTTACAACATTGTATCCTCGAGTTACCCCGTCTTGCTTCGTCATGACGATATGCCGGCAACCCAACTGGTTTGAGTGTGTCAATGTACTCTGAACAGAATTCAATACATTCTTCTGCAACATACCTTTCAACAATGGATGCTTCAGGTCGGTATTGATTCTTTGTATACCCCTTTAAGACCTTCATGTAGCGCTCAACAGGATACATCCACCTTAAAAAAATTGGACCACACAACCTGATTTCCCTGACCAAATGAACAATTAAGTGTATCATTATGTCAAAAAATGATGGTGGAAAATACATCTCTAGCTGACATAGGACAATGGAAGCTTCATTCTCCAAGTCATCCAAGGTTTTTGGATCAATGACTTTGCGACATATTGCATTAAAGAAAAAACACAACCGAGTGATGGCAACCCTTACTTTGTCTGGCAATATCCCACGAATCGCAATTGGCAATAACTGTTGCATTAACACATGACAGTCATGAGACTTCAACCCTACCAATTTAAGATCTTTTACAGAAACAAGGCTCTTGATGCTGGAAGAGTATCCTTGTGGGACTTTCAAATTGCGCAAACACTGGCAAAAAATCCTTTTTTCTTGTGTTAACATTGTGTGACATGCTGGGGGCAAATAAGTTCGTTGACCATGGGATATGGGATGCAACTGCTCTCGTATACCCATTTCAACCAAATCTTGACGGGACTTCAACCCATCTTTTGTTTTTCCTTTAATGTTCAGCAGGGTGCCAATCAAACTTTCACAAACATTTTTCTCCACATGCATTACATCTAAACAGTGTCATACATGTAGATCAGACCAGTATGGAAGATCAAAGAATATTGATCTTTTCTTCCACATGTTCTTGTCAGAAGAATCCTTTTTAATTTGCTTACCGAACATGGGGACGATGTCCTTCACCCGGTCATAAACTTCACAGCCAGCTAAAGGCTTAGGCTCCATTTCATTCTCTTGACTTCCGTTGAAAGCTTTCTTCAATCGTCGATACGGGTGATAAGGTTTTAGAAAGCGGCGATGCCTATTATACATTGTCTTCTTTCCATGTTTTAGCTGTAGGAAGCTTGTATGTTTTTCACAAATAGGACATGCATGGTGTCCTTTGACGCTATACCCACTTAAGTTCCCATAGGCAGGGAAGTCGTTAATGGTACAAAAGACCAGTGCTCGCAACTTGAAGGTTTGTTGCAAATGGCCGTCAAACACATCAACACCGTCAACCCACATTGTCTTTAAATCTTCTATCAACGGACTTAGATACACATCAATATCATTACCTGGTTGTCTTGGACCCACGATCATCATTGACAACATTATGTATTTCCGTTTCATGCACAACCAAGGTGGGAGGTTGTAAATCATTAGCAAAATCGGCCATGAACTATGGTTAGTACTTAAATTACCAAAAGGATTCATTCCGTCAGAAGCAAGACCAATCCGTAGGTTTCTAGGCTCATCCCCAAAAATTGGATACAAACGATCAATGGACTTCCATTGGGGAGAATCAGCCGGATGTCGAAGCATTCCATCTTTGTTTCTGCCAACTGAATGCCATGTCAGGTTCTTTGCATCATCTGCATTAGCAAACAATCGCTTAAATCTTGGGATAATTGGAAGATACCAGCAGACTTTTGCTGGCCGAATGGGAGAAATGTTAAGGTCTTCACTACAAGCGTCATTATTTTGTTTGTACCGCGAAACGCCACATGATGGGCAATTCCGCAATTCAACAAATTCATTTCTGTACAGGATACAATCATTAGGGCAAGCATGAATCTTTTGGTACTCCATTCCCACAGGACATAAGATTTTCTTGGCCTCATAGTGAATTTTTGGTAACTTGTTGCCTTTAGGAATCATCTTCTTCAATAAGACAAGCAAGTCATTGAAGCTCTTGTCACTCCACCCATATCTTGCCTTCAAGTTGACCAAAGCTAACACCGCTGATAGCCGTGTGAAGCTTCTGCAATCAGCATACAATTCGTTGGTTGAATCAGTTTGTAATTTCTCATACATTGGCGCATGTGCTGCTCTAAAACAGTCTTGGCCAAGATCGCGTAGCATATCTTCTATGTGATCTCCGCTATCCATCTCAACAGCCGCAGTCCTTGACGATGTTGGAACATCTGCCGGTTGACCATGCCATATCCATTTAACATACGACTGAATGATCCCATGACATATAAGATGTGATCTGATGTCATCTACTGTATGTCGTCTCCCATTGCAACAATTGACACATGGACATTAAAATTTCCCACCCATACTTGCTACATTAAGTTCTGTAAACTTAAGGAACTGTTCTACCCCAGTAGCATAGTCATCACTAATGCGTGATGCTTTCATCCAACTACGATCCATGACCTTTAATAAAATGGGATTATGATATTGGCAAATAGATATGAATCAATATGTGAACTAACAACCTAAAAGGTGTGGCCCTATCCCATTCAGGAAGTTATATTGTATACATGAATCCTAAATGTCAAAGTTAAGTATGGTATGTTACATTTAATGAAATTTCGGCAGCATTTCGCATTGGTCTCCAAGTACACGAAATGAAAGCAGTGAGTTTAACTCACCACGATCAAGTATGCACTCGGAGAACAACGCAAAATACATTAAACTGAAATTTCATTAAATGTAACATACCATAACTTTGACATACTGAATTCATGTATACAATATAAAACTTCCCAAACTGTCCAAACGGACAATTCAAGTTTCAATTCAATGATTAATCCAAACTATCTATATTAATCACTGGATTGAAGCAAGAACGAGAAACTAAGGTTAATGCACAATGTAATGAAATGTATGACAAACCAATATTCATATATGAAGACAAATATAAAAAAGACAACAACATGGAAAACAACACACATACCTGTGATTAATACAGCAAATGAGACCCCTTGATGAACAGCACGGGTAGACAGTATAAAACTTGTATGTTTTCAGCGTGTCAGTCAAAACTATGTTAGATGCCCTATGATTAACCAAAAAATTAATTACTCAATAAGTTGGAGGAGAAAACCTAATAAAAACAACTTCTTCTTGCAAAAGAAAGTAGGTAAGAAATAATTGTTTATTGAACAGTACAATACATATCCAATTATCCAATAGTGCTCATATGCTACTTAGTTGCCCATTTGTTTAATGGTTAATTACAGATTTTTAAGAATATATCAGCATCCACGAAGGCTGCAGCCAATTTGGATGCATAATAAATACCCTTACATATGCTATGCACAAAAAGTATTGAATAAAATCTGTCCACTTGTATACAATGATATCCAACATGCAGTTTTTAATAACATATCCCAAAAGTTGGCCACATCATCAGTGATCATCACTTGAGAAAAATAGAAAACTGACTCAAATAGAGCTAAGGGATTAAGAGGTTGAAGTAGACTTGGAAGTTTGATTAATTAATATTTATAGATGCATTTGGTTAGGAGTGCAACATGCAGTGATGTTCATGATATCACATACTAATCTGCATACAACATGTTGTACTTTATAAAAGTGGATGCAGTAAAATTTTGTTAACAGGAACTTTTTGATTACATGATAATACTAATTGAATTTAGTAAATAGACCTGACCTCTAATTCCAAATTAAAATCTGTACACAGCCAGTGCATGGGAGAAAAAGTGAAAAACCCAAGAAATGTAAAAATGGAGCTATGGTCCCCTTTGGTCACCTTCAACGACTGAAGAAAGGTAAAAATTAAAGACACACAAACAAATGTTGGTGTTTTGTTTTGACATGCTGGAAGAAATGGCTACCAACACATGACTCAAACAAAATTGTTTGTAAAAAGATACCATACTCTAGAACCAAAACATAGGACATTGCTACTTAACAGTTTGTGTATGACAGGGTATTAGAATGGAGGGAAGGCAACTACAATGGAGACATTACATTTTACAAGAAAGATAGTGCAAGACATGGAATTGAAAATAAAGGCTGATAAAATAGGCCTGCACAGGAGTGACCAACTGAAGGAACTGTACAAGTTTCTTCTTGCAGAAAAAGCTGATCATCCACAAACTAAAAGGCCTTCTGTTGCATTAGCTCCAGAGGACCTCTCAGATTTGGAGTGGTATTACTTGGTTTGCATGGCCTTTGTTTTCAATCACAGAGAATCATACATTTGTCATTACTATTAAATTTTTAAGCTTCAATATACAGCCCAATAGTAGTAGCTTAATCGTTTAGCAATTTAGAACCTATCCAAACCAAACATTACATGTTTTCCAATGTACATCCTGTCTAACCCACACATGTTTAGTATAAAAATAAAATGTTTCAAGGTAAACGATAACAACTACCTTAATGCGTGCCCCGGATTTGATAGGCAGGGACTTTTAATTGTTTCTACACCTCTCCCTATGATTAATCCAACATGCACAAAAGAGTTCGATGTGACTCAATGTTATATAAACATACAACTTGAAAAATAATCTTTAAAAGAAACTAGAATAGCAACATTAATAGATCATCACCTTTTCATTTGGAACTTGCAGCTGAATTTGTTCAGATCCCACAGTAGCTTGAGCAGGGGAGAGGCCTCGAGCTACAAGTGAAGAAGAACCCCCAGCATCAGGCTGTAGAATGTCAAAATGAAACAAAAATATTTGTAAGAATAAAAGCAACAAAAAAGGGAACAACAACAATGAATTAAAGATTGGATGTCATATCAAACCTCTGCAATGACAGCATTCACTAATTTTTCTGCCTTATCGATGCTTTACAAACCTATGAAATAAAGATTGTTTCAAAAGCAACATAAGTGAACATCATAATTACTAAACCTGTAACATCAACAAAGGCATCAAAATAATTAAATATTCACCTTGCAGTTCGATTGGTATTGGAAAATTTCTAGATTTCTGCCTTCTTTAGTACACGATTCAAATAGCCTGAAGGTAACA
>PYAF01003908.1:298200-327507 GCA_007407185.1 Glycine tomentella | reverse complement strand
AATTTAGCTTTAGTTTATTTCTTACACACACAACAACAATCTATTCAATTCGATTATCGTCCAACTTATCGATTAAAGTTTATAATTTAATTGGTCAAACAATCCTCGTTGGGAACGACAAATCCCTTTCTTATCACTCTATTACTTGTACGACCGGTATACTTGCCGAGTTCGCAACAAGTTTTTGGCGCCGTTGCCGAGGATTGTTTTAGCCAAATTCATTATAAATTTTTATCTTTAAGATTGGATTTCTTTTGTTACTGACCTGCTTCTAGAGTATATGCGAGGTACCGTTAGTCCTGACCAACTCCAGTTTGATCCCGAAATCAAGAAAACCGCGAGGAGGAATCGGAGGTTAACAAGGTTAAGAAGAGAAGCAGAAGGGTCTAGTTCTCAACCTCTAGAAGAAGAAACATTTGAAGAGGAACTAGACATGGCTGAAAACAACAACGAGCAGCCAAGGCCGGAGGATGAATTGATGGAGAACATTCTTGCTCCATTGTTTGTCCGTCCGGCACCCAGCATAGTCAGGCCACCAATTCAAGCCCATCACTTTGACATCCACCCGTCTCTTATCAGCTTGGTGGAAAAGAACCAATTTGGTGGTGAGGATGATGAGGATCCTCATGACTTTGCCGATCACTTTATGATGATTTGCGATACCATCCGCCATCAGGGAGTGACAGAAGATGCTATTTGACTTCGCCTTTTTCCTTTTGCCTTGAAAGGAAAGGCACTCAGGTGGTTACATCGTCAGCCTTCTAATAGCATCACTACGTGGGACGAGTTAATGGCAAGATTCTTCGCTCAGTATTTCTCAATGGAGAAATATAACCGCTTGGTGAATGAAATCACCAACTTCACACAGCTCCATGGAGAAACACTATGTGCGGCTTGGAATCGTTTTCAAGAGCTTATCCGGCGTTGCCCTCAATATGACATGCCAGTGGGGAAGAAGGTGAGGATTTTCTTTAATGGATTATCACCGGAATCCAAGCTGATAGTTAATGGAGCAGCTGGAGGCTCTATCAGATCAAAAACAGCTGTCCAAACACATGAGTTAATTGACTCTTTAGCTAGAACTGAGAACGAAAGTATAGCAAGTCAGCCAAAGAGAGAAGTGATCCATTTGGGTAGCACTGACGCTATGTTGGCTGCAAAAGCTGTTATCCCAGCAGTTGGCAATCCTCAATGCCAAGTTCGATAAGCTAGAGACTTCCAAGACTCATGCTTCTTCAATCAAGACAAGTGCAGTTGTTTGTGAATATTGCCAAGGGGACCATGAGTCCAATGTATGTCCAACCTTGGTGGGGGCTGACCCGATTCAAGTCAATGGAGTATGGTATGACCAAAGGCCACCACAAGGTTATCAGAGAAATTATGGCCAAGCTTCTGGGAGTGGAAGTAACTATCCGAGAAGACCACATGGGGGTGGTTTGGATTACAAATCCAACCATTATTTGCAACCACCACCCCTCCCTCCCAAGGAGCCATCTGAGCTTGAAAAAGCTATGTTGCAGCTAGCCAAGACCACAAATGACCACATCCAGAACACTGATGCTTTTATGAATGAGACAAGGTCTCATGTGAAGAATCAAGGAGCTTCTATCAGAAATTTGGAAACACAAATTGGTCAAATATCAAGGCAACTAGCTGAGAGACCACCGGGCCAATTCCCTAGTGATATTGTGGTCAATCCTAGGAAACATGCTAAAGCCATTACCACTCGGAGTGGAATTGTCATTGCTCCTAAGGAGAAGGTAAAAGTGGTGCCAAGAGAGGAAGAGAATGAGACTCCAAAAGCTGATGCAACACTTGAAAATTCTGCAGCAGAAAATTCTACAGAACCTGAAAATCTTGCAACACCAAAAGATTGCAACAGCTCCAAGGAACAAGATAAGAACAAAGGAAAGGAGAAGGTCACAGCTGAGCCTAAGCAACCCCTGGATTTTTCCAGGTTTGAGAAGCCTCCTTATCCTTTAAGGATGAAGCAGCAAAATCAAAAGAAGCAATATGCCAAGTTCCTTGAAATGTTTAAAAACTGCAAGTCAACATCCCATTTGCTGAGGCTTTGGCCAACATGCCAAACTATGCAAAGTTTATGAAGGAATTGCTGTCTAAGAAGCATAAGATCCAAGAGTGCGAAACCGTAGTTCTAACTGAGGAGTGTAGTGCTATTATTTAGAGCAAAGTTCCACCAAAGCTCAGAGATCCGGGGAGTTTTAACATACCTATTGCCATAGGTAATGTTAATGTGGGGAAGGCTTTGTGTGATCTTGGTGCAAGCATTAACTTGATGCCCCTCTATATGCAAATCCTTGGGCATTTCTGAGTTGAAACCCACTCGGGTATCTTTGCAACTGGCTGACCGATCGTTGAGAAGACCTAGTGGTTTCATTGAAGATATTTTGGTCAAGGTGGACAAGTTTATCTTCCCAGCTGACTTTATAGTTCTAGACATGGAAGAAGGCGAAATACCCGTTCTTCTAGGTAGGCCATTCTTGGCTACGGCTAGAGCTATCATAGATGTAGCTGAAGGGAAGTTGGAGCTGAGAATGTTTGATGAGTCGATCACCTTCAATGTACTTGATGCTATGAAGGTCCCAATGGATAAAGATGATTGCTTCCAGTTGGATGTGCTAGATGATTTAGCTCAGTCAAATGTATCTATGGAGCAAGAATTGGAAGAGTTGATAAACATCTAGGAAGTGGTAGTTATTGAAGAGTCAGAGGAGGTAGCCATGGAGGTGTTAGAGAAAAAGGCCACAGACATTGAGGTTGGGGCACCAAAGCTAGAGTTGAAAGAACTTCCAGCAGCCCTCAAGTATGTATTTTTGGGAGAAAATGACACATACCCCGTGATCATTAGCAAAAGCTTGTCTGAAGATGAAGAAGCAAAGCTCATCAAAGTGCTAAAGGCACATAAATCTGCCATTGGGTGGTCCATTTCAGATTTGAAGGGTATCAATCCCTCATTTTGTACCCACAAGATTCTGATGGAGGATGATGTGAAGCCGGTTCGACAGCCCCAAAGGCGGTTGAATCCAATGATGAAGGAAGTTGTCCGGAAGGAAGTGGTGAAGCTTCTTGATGCTGGGATGATCTATCCCATATCAGACACCGCTTGGGTGAGTCCGGTACAGACAGTTCCAAAGAAGGGCGGAGTGACGGTGGTTCAGAACGACAACAATGATCTCATTCCTACAAGAACCATCACGGGTTGGCGCATGTGTGTTGATTATAGAAGACTCAATGATGCAACCCGGAAAGATCATTTCCCTCTTCCCTTCATCGATCAGATGTTGGAGAGATTAGCTGGCCACGCCTTCTATTGTTTTCTTGATGGATATTTCGGCTACAATCAGATTCCCGTGGCACCGGAAGATCAAGAGAAGACAGCTTTCACCTGTCCATTCGGAGTGTTCGCTTACCGAAGGATGCCCTTCGGTTTGTGCAATGCGCCTGCAACATTTCAAAGGTGTATGCTTTCTATCTTTTCTGATATGGTTGAAAAATTTCTTGAGGTGTTCATGGATGATTTTTCTGTTTTTGGCTCTTGCTTTGATGCTTGCTTGTCTAATTTATCCAAAGTTTTGCAAAGATGTCAAGAAACAAACCTTGTTTTAAATTGGGAGAAGTGCCATTTTATGGTACGTGATGGCATTGTTTTGGGCCACAAAATCTCCTCTAAAGGAATTGAGGTAGATGAGGCCAAGCTTATGTTGATTGAAAAATTGCCTCCTCCCACAAATGTCAACAGTGTGCGTAGCTTTTTAGGCCACGCCGGCTTCTATAGGAGGTTCATTAAGGATTTTTCTAAGATTGCTAGACCTCTAAGCCAACTGTTGATAAAAGAATCTGATTTTGTCTTCGATGAGTCTTGTCTGAGTGCATTCAATGTGTTAAAAGAAAAGCTCACAACTGCACCAGTTCTCACAGCCCCTGATTGGAACTTACCATTTGAGCTAATGTGCGATGCAAGCGCTTATGCTATTGGGGCTGTCCTTGGCCAACGTAAGGACAAACTTCTACATGTCATATACTATGCTAGCAAGGTTTTGAATGAGGCACAGATTAACTATGCCACAACTGAAAAAGAAATGTTAGCAGTAGTGTATGCATTGGATAAGTTTAGGCCTTACTTGATTGGGTCCAAAGTTATTGTTTTCACTGACCATGCTGCTCTTAAGTACTTGTTGACAAAGCAGGATGCCAAGCCAAGGCTGTTGCGTTGGATGTTATTGTTCCAAGAGTTTGATCTTGAGATAAGAGATAAAGCGGGAGTTGAGAACAAAGTTGCAGATCATCTGTCAAGGATTCAAGCCACAAACTTGCAAGATGGGCCTGAACTTGTGATTAACGAGTCTTTTCCGGATGAGCAAATGATGGTAGTTGAAAGCACTCCTTGGTTTGCTGATATGGCAAACTATAAGGCTGTGGGAGCCATTCCAGATGACTTGATTTGGCAGCAAAGGAAGAAATTCATGCATGATGCCAGAAGATATCATTGGGATAGCCCATTCCTCTACTTCCAATGCACTGATGGGATTGTCAGAAGATGTGTGGCTGAGTTTGATGTTCCAAGAATCCTATGGCATTGCCATTCATCCAGCTACGGTGGCCACTTTGGAGGAAATAGAACTGCCCATAAGGTGTACAAAGTGGCTATTATTGGCCAACCCTTTTCAAGGATGCTAGAGAATTTGTTGAGAGATGTGATCGATGTCAAAGAATGGGTAACATCTCCCGTAAGGATGAGATGCCTCTTAACAACATTCTCGAAGTCGAGTTGTTCGATGTTTGGGGGATTGACTTTATGGGACCATTCCCTAAGTCATATTCCAACCAATACATTTTGGTGGCTGTGGACTATGTCTCAAAATGGGTTGAAGCTGCAGCCTTGCCCTCAAATGACGCAAAAGTGGTGTCCGGTTTCTTAAGGAAGAACATATTTACCCGTTTCAGAGTTCCAAGGGCCATAATCAGTGATGGAGGCACACACTTCTGCAACAAGAACATTGAGAGTTTGCTCAATAAGTATGGGGTAACCCATAAGGTGGCCACACCATATCACCCACAAACCAGTGGCCAAGTTGAGGTCTCCAACAGAGAGTTGAAGAGAATTTTAGAGAAGACTGTTGGGAACTCACGGAAGGATTGGTCAAAGAAGTTAGATGATGCTCTATGGGCCTATCGGACAGCTTTTAAGACACCAATTGGTATGTCACCATATCAGTTGGTGTATGGGAAATCTTGTCACCTTCCGGTAGAATTGGAGCATAAGGCTACGTGGGCCACCAAGTTCCTCAATTTTGAGCTCTCCAAGGCTACTGAGAAGAGATTGTTGCAGCTGAACGAACTTGATGAATTCCGACTTGCTGCATATGAGAATGCAAAGCTCTATAAGGAGAAGACCAAGAAATGGCACGACAAGCATATTCATCCCAAGGAGTTTGTTCCAGGTCAACAGGTATTATTGTACAACTCGCGTTTGCGGTTGTTTCCAGGTAAACTCAAGTCTAGATGGTCTGGTCCATTTGTGGTGGTAAAGGTTTTTCCTTATGGCACCATAGAAATCTCTCCTCTTGACTCTAACCAACCTTTCAAGGTCAATGGATGGCGGCTGAAGCCATACCATGGTGGTCCAATTGATAGGGATGCAAGTGCAATCCCTTTGAGCTCCCCTAATCCTTAGAGGATTAACCGTCAGGCTCGTGACGTTAAACAAGCGCTTGTTGAGAGGCAACTCAATGTGTTTTGTAGTTGTGTTTATGCTAATCCTTGTTTATGTTTCCATAGGAGTATGGTAATGTTTTGTTTTAAGTTATGCTGTTTTGATTTTAGGCGTAGGAGTTAAGTAGTGTTATTCTTTGTTTGTGTTTTCCTATGTATGTTTCTCAAGTTTGGTCCAGTGATCAGCTGATAATGATTACATGAGTTGGCATTGGGGATGTTTTTCATTTTCTACTTGTATGTTGATGGGGTACTTGACTTGAGGTTTCATGCATGATTCACTAGTTTAAGCTGCTGAGTGACAAGTTCAATGGCTTTATGGTCTGCAGAATTAGTTCATAACTGATTTGAACTGTCATTTCTTGCTCATGTGGTAATTGTGGTTAATTATGGGTTGTGTTTAACTGGTATATGCCATTATCTGATGCTAACCATTACTTCAAGCATGAAAGGACATTGTGCATGGTGGCTTTGTGGTGGGTCAAAGTTAGCAAAATTAAAGCAAATAAGCATGTGTGCCCTGCATCCTACGCCTGAAGCGTGAAATTCCACGCCTGGGGCGTGGACACCTTGCCCACAGGTCAATTTCCTCTGCCTTCCCACGCTTGGGGCGTGAAACCCCACGCTTAGGGCGTGAAAACTCCACTGGAATGGCAATTTTCTCTGCCAGCCCACGCTTAGGGCGTGGACCACCACGCCTGGAGAGTGGAATACCTCCTCCAATGTCCAAATTCACTGCCATCCCACGCCTGAAGCGTGAAACCCCACGCTTGGGGAGTGGAACCTTCAGGAAAGCTTTTAAAATTCGAATTTTGAACCTCTGCTGGCAGTCCCAAAACCTTTCACCCTAACTCCTAAACTTCCAAAACCTCCATTAACTTCTATTAACTGTCCACCACTCTCTCTCTTCTCCCTTTAAGTTCATCATCTTCCATTCCATTCTATTCATTTCATTCCTCCTCCATTCTATGCTTTGGCCGTGAATCTGTTGGGTCTACATTTTGTGTATTTCATTCTCACTCTTGGTCAAGGATATGGCTCGTGATAAGGTGAGTATTTTACTTTTTATTGCATGCTTGGATGTTCACAGACATAAGAGGAAGGTTTCCTTACATCTCCATTGCAGCATCTTCAAAAGCCCCAAAATCCCAGCCCACGCCTGGGGCGTGAAACCCCACGCTTGAAGCATGGGTAGGTTCTGAGATGGAAGCTTTGTTTTGTTGAATGGTTCTGTTATACACTTGATTGAGTTCTAAAGCTTGAACCATATTCACTGATAGTAAGGGTCTTCTTAGGATGGGTTGAAATTGTTGTTGTTATTGTTTATGGGTTGTTTTTGTTATGTTAAAAAAGTGTGGGAAGGCTATGTGTGGCAGGATTCTGTGTGACTAGAGTCTTTAGGGTTTTGTCAACATTCATTTGTTAGCATGATACACACAATTGTGAATAAAACCCTAGGCTTAGGAGATGACACATTGAATAGCTTAGGCCATGTTGCTTAGATTTCATGTTGAGAAACCCATTACCTTACTCATTGTGCATGTACCCACTTATGTAATTACTTGTTTTGAAGCACATTGTGTAGGGTATTGTGTGGTTTAAATCTGGGAATTCCATACTCCTTAACCTTAATGTACATTTGAATGCTTGTTTCTTTGTTCTGAATTGTTACAACCCATTGTGATGCTTAGAATATAATTGTTAATGATATGGTTGCAAATAAATCTGGGAATCCTACATGTCCAAAATGCTACCTTTTCTGTTTTTGAACAAGCTAACAAGAAACCCTGTGGTATATTGGAATTTGGTGAATTTCAGGGGAAGGAAATTGACAAGGGTAAGCAAAAGGCCAAAACCGAGGCCACCAGCAAGCGCCCCCGGACTGATGACTTTGATGACGGATGCTTCCGCACTCGTGAAAACCAAGATAGGTTTGATAACTAGTACTTGCCCAAGAAAATAATTCCTGAAAAAGCCATTGCTTGGGAAGGTTTTCCAGTGGACTCCCCCATCCTTGAAGTGATCACTAGGCGTAATTGGCAGACATTGGTCAGCTTCCCTACACTTAGCTCCAGTTCTATTTTGAAAGAGTTCCTCGCCAATGTGGATAGGGAGACAGTAGCAGAACGTCGACGTAGCTGGGTGAGAGGTGTCCAAATTCCATTTGATGCCAAATTCATAGAGCGTTTTCTTCAGACCTCCCATCAGCGCATCCGTAGCTGTGGCTTTGCGGACCAATTTGAACGGATGCAACCCATCCCGGGCACTGGCAAAGCATTATATAGAGATGACATGCCTCAATTGGCTGCTGAGCTTCGCTGAGGCATCACTATGAGGTTTTCTTCGTGGATAATGAAGGCTGGTTCAGATGGCATTCCAGAGAAGCTGAAAAGATCAGAGCTCAATCCAGAGGCAGACTTTTGGCATCAATTCGTCAACCACACTATCATCCCTTCGGGCAACATGACGGATGTCAATGTGGAGAGGACTTGTCTGTTATCTACCTTGATGGGGGAGCAAATTCTGAACATTGCTGCTATTCTCTCTAACCGCATTCTGCACATGACATTAGATAGCAGCAGTCGCTTTCATCTGGCTCACTCTTCCCTTATCTCCCACCTATGTATCCATGCTGGCTTGGAAATTCCTGAAGATGAGCCAAAAGATGTCAAGCCAGGCTCCGCTCTGACTCAGCAGACTTACATGGATTCTGTGAAGCGCATACTTCAAGCACAGCTTATTCGCACCGCTGATCTCACCCAAGAAGAGATAGATGTTCGCAGTCCTCGCCCAGCACCGCATGAAGGCTTAGGGGAGCCTCAGTACGAGATCCCCAGACCTCCCCCACGAGCTGCTTCTCCTCCACCCACAGCTTATGCTTCTCCTTCCAGCCATGCACCACAGCGGGAGCACATCTATGAAGATTCAACGAGTTACCTGCAGATGCAAGAGAAGATGGACCGCCAGCAAACCATGCTAGAAACTCATCAGCGGATGCTGGAAGCAATTTGCCGCCATTTGGCTATTGACCCCTCTGAGTATCAGCCACAGCCACCGGCACTTGCTTTTGCCTATCCATCCCCACCACAGGGTGACGCAGACCCCATGGATGATGATCAGCCTCGCTGATTTGGACCCCCACTTTCTGAACCCTATCTTTATTTATGCTTATGTTTAGTTTCTGCTTTATGTTTAGACTCTTTACTGTTTTGAGACTTTTGCGCACCTTTTGTGATATGGTGCTTGTGTTTGAACACTTGGATACTTATGCTGTTGATGAATGGGTATCGTTTTTAACTTTGTTTCCTCTAGTAACGCGTTTCATTTTGTCATTCCTATACGTTTTTGAATTACGTCATTGCTGAGGGCAGCAATTGGTTTTAAATCTGGGAATTGGTTGCGTTAATTGAGGAAACAAGCGTCAGTTGATTGAAATTCTTTTTGTGAATGATAGATCTTTTTGTTGAACAAGTTCTTTTTGTGAATTGTGAACAGATACAATATAGGCAGAAATTTTTGATTTTTTGTGGATCAATGCATACAGGAATACAAGAATTGATTTAGAGTTTAGGTTTTACTTTTAGAATTTTGCTAAAGCATAGCATGACTCAGGTTTAGAATTGCCAAATCAGTGAATGTGTTGATATTTTGGGAAGTCTTGGTGATATGAATTCTGGATTGATTTTGTATAGAACAAGAATTGAGTTGAATGCTTGTATGACTGAGTCAGTGTAAGATGGAAAACGAAGTTTGATTTGAAATCATCATGAGTCCAGCTTGATACCATAGCCAGTGAGGTTTGAACCCATACAGTTAATTTATTTTGAGGGATGCCTCACTGTGATAGTACACTAGAACTTGATTCATTTCTCTCTGATGCATGCATGAGTTGATGTGATAAAGGCATTTTGTTCTTTTAAGCTTGAGCCAAATAGCTTTCCCTGAAAATTTTAATCCCTTGCTAGCCCTTGAGCCTGAGACTTAATTGTTCAAAAACCTGATAAAGAATCAATGTAAACCACTATCATAACCTCACCCTTGGTTGAGATTGGAATGCAAATGTGAATTGTGGATGAAAGAATTCAGGTAAAAAGGTGTTAGAAATAGAAAAGGAGAAATCAAAAGATGGGCTGAAGTGAAATGAAAGAAAAAGGAAAAATATAAGAATAAAAAGGGAAAGGAAAAAGAAAAAGAAATGCTAAAAGAGGTAATGAAATGAAATGAATGAAAATCTGAATGAATGGAAAAGTTGGTGCTATTTCAATCTCAATTATTATTTAGTCACCTTCCAAATTTGTCTACCCTTTTAGCCAAGCCCAGTTACAACCTTTCAAGACCTTTTGATCAACTTTGCATGTGTTGTGTTTCTTATCTTTAGGAACTAGAGAATAGGATCAAGTTTATAGTAATGCTAGAACAGTGATGGATTGAGAGTTTATAATACCCCAAACACTTGAGTGTTGAGTGAAAATTTGCATCCGTGAGGGGTATTCAAGTTAGGACTCATTGTTTGATGGATTTGAAAAGCTTGGTCTGAAGTTGATTGTGAAGCAGTCATTTGTAGCATTCTCTACTTAAAGCTTGTTTTATGCAAATCATCACTGAAAACTTGATCCATACTTCCTATTCAAACTTTTTGTTCATTGCTGAGGACAGCAATATCTAAATCTGGGAATTGTTTGATATGCATCCAGCATATGGTCCTTTCCAAGCTTCTAAAACCCCAGAATCATTGATAAACAGCTTAGAACTAGTGCATATAATCATGATAGTTGTTGATGATTCCATTCTTTTCAATTGCCATGCTAATTTAAACATATTTGCAGCAGGAAAGCACTCAATTCAAGCCATTTGGAAGCTCTGGAAGTTCCACGCCTCAAGCTTGAAGTCCCACGCCTCCAGCGTGGGAAGAAGCCTCCTTTTGCAAATCTGTCTGGTAGGCCACGCCCCAGGCGTGGTATCCCACGCGCCAGGCGTGGGAAGGTGCCTCCAAGTGCTGAATTCTCTGCCAAGCCACGCTCCAGGCGTGGGAATCCACGCCCCAGGCGTGGAACTCTGCATCTTGTAAATTCTGAGGCTTCTCAGGGGCAAATTGGGAGTTTCACATGTCCCTTATAAATAGCTCAGCTTCAGCATGGAATGCACGATTTTTGGGCACTAAGAAGCACACATTGAAGGTTCTTGGAAGCTGAGGAAGCTTTGCTAGGGCTTGGGAGGTTGAAGACCAAAGTGGGGATTCCTTCTTCTTCTTCTTCTTCTATGCTCCAGCTAGGCTTGTTCATTATTGTATCTCAACCACCCATTATGAGGTTTGGCTGAGCATTTAATGTAGTTAGGGCCAAAGCAATTAATGTAAATCTCCTTGGGATGTATTGAATGCTATTGTTCATTTATTACAAGCTATTTTACTGCACTTTGTACTTCCATTTTCTTCTTTTGCTTAGACTTAGCTAACCTAGGTAAAAGTTTAGGGCTTAAGTTCACAATAGACATATTGGGGCTTTAGTTTCAGACCTAAGTGTGGTAACTTGCTAACACTACCTAGGAATAGAAGTGGGTGCTTGCAACTTAACTTATTTATGCGTTGCTTAATGCTTAGCTTGCTTAAGATCACTAAGAGATTAGGGTTGGATGGTGGGTTAAAGAACTAAGTGGAAGAGACATCAAAGCTTAGTCAACATAGGAAGAACGCATCAGTTGAATAGCTTGGATAATAGAATATAGTAGTCAATATGATTTCATAGAGAGGCACATTGAGTGTGGGTTGCCCTAGCTACATTTCCATACATATTGTTAACTCTTTAATCACTTGTTGATATTAGTTAATGTTCAAATTTAGCTTTAGTTTATTTCTTACACACACAACAACAATCTATTCAATTCGATTATCGTCCAACTTATCGATTAAAGTTTATAATTTAATTGGTCAAACAATCCTCGTTGGGAACGACAAATCCCTTTCTTATCACTCTATTACTTGTACGACCGGTATACTTGCCGAGTTCGCAACAAGTTTTTGGCGCCGTTGCCGGGGATTGTTTTAGCCAAATTCATTATAAATTTTTATCTTTAAGATTGGATTTCTTTTGTTACTGACCTGCTTCTAGAGTATATGCGAGGTACCGTTAGTCCTGACCAACTCCAGTTTGATACCGAAATCGAGAAAACCGCGAGGAGGAATCGGAGGTTAACAAGGTTAAGAAGAGAAGCAGAAGGGTCTAGTTCTCAACCTCTAGAAGAAGAAACATTTGAAGAGGAACTAGACATGGCTGAAAACAACAACGAGCAGCTAAGGCCGGAGGATGAATTGATGGAGAACATTCTTGCTCCATTGTTTGTCCGTCCGGCACCCAGCATAGTCAGGCCACCAATTCATGTCCATCACTTTGACATCCACCCGTCTCTTATCAGCTTGGTGGAAAAGAACCAATTTGGTGGTGAGGATGATGAGGATCCTCATGACTTTGCCGATCACTTTATGATGATTTGCGATACCATCCGCCATCAGGGAGTGACAGAAGATGCTATTCGACTTCGCCTTTTTCCTTTTTCCTTGAAAGGAAAGGCACTCATTTGAAAAACTTCTGTCTTCCTCTAGAAGCTCTGATTTATATTTGCTTCGTATATAGTGTATTCCATGTCTTTCTATTTCTTCTCGAACATTTAAAACAAGACTGCTGGAATCGAACTGCAACGCCAATTTGTGATATATTTGCCTTGCAATTGTGGTCTTTCCAATTCCCCCCATGCCCCAAATTCCTATGATCCGAATATCCGGTGACTCAAGGTGCATCAAGGACTGGATTCGTGCAATATGGTTTTCAATTCCAACAATTCCTACAATTCCTTGATGATCACTAATGGAAGAACGATTCAATTTTGCAAAATATCTTTCACAATTTCTGCTACAAGTGTGGACTCTGGTCTGTCTCATAATAAAATAAAATAAAGTATCAGAATCTGTTTCGATGAACTTCTCCATAAACTTTTACGTAAAAAAAGAAAGTCTATCCATAAGTCAAAATAGGTTATGCATAAGCTAACTGCTAAAAACTCTCACATATTAGTTTTTCCAAAAAAATCTAATTTTTAACTTATTAATTTGTAAAGAAAAATACGGAGAGTCAAGAAGAGGGAACAAAATTGGATAGAGACATATATTGGAGTCATACATAATATTGGTCTTGAATTTGTGAAACCATATATCATACACAACAGAATTATTGCGTGATTAATGGAGAGATAAATAGAATTTGAACATCTAAGTAAATTAAAAGAAGTAAAAGAAAATCTGAAAAGAGCATGTAATTATTAAAGACCTGGTTACTACTGAATCCCAGCCCGAGAGCCAGCTGCTTCAGTTAGAGCCGCCTTCCATGCATGCACTTTGTCGATGTTGTCTTTAAATCGATGTTCATGCTTAACGAATGCTTCTGCATATGTCTCTCTCTGATTCCTAACAATTGATGGATCCACCTTATAGAAAACTGGGATCACATCCCTTCCATATCTCTTCTTGGAATCGAGTATCATTGTGAGTTCATCCAAACACCATGTGGAAGATGCATAGTCTTCGGAGAAAACGAGAACATAAATCATTGATTCTTCTATTGCTCTGTGCAGAGCTGATGAAATCTCTTCGCCTCTGATTTAATTCTATTTAAAAATTAATTCAAAATTTATCATCATTGAATAAATTTCAAATAAAATTGTTCACTTTTGAGTTTTGATCAAAAGGTCCATTAAAACCAAAACATCCTCTGTTCCACCCAACACGCCAGGTCATTAATAACATAGTAAAACTTTTGATGAGTAAATGGATATATTTATTTCCATAAATGTGCTTTAATGCTTTTTATTTATTTTTAGTGCAATAAAAATAAATTGATGACTTTTGTGGGGTTTTTTTAAAAATAAAATTTTAAAATAGTAATGTAAAATCATAAATTTCCAATAACATTAAAGTTGTACAAATGTCATTTTTTTAATTCTAATGTACGTAGCATTATAGTCTTTATTTTATAGAATAAGCAATTTTATTATATTATGTATTATATAATAAGCAACTTTATTCATATAAGAAGTTAGTATATATTCTACGATTTAAATTCATTTTTTTATTAAAAGAAAAATTATTAAAACAAATATATAGAAGTCATAGAATTAAAAATGATTTTAGAATAGTTGTTGTTAAAAAAATAATATTGTACAAAATTTAGAGTGATTGGAAATTTATGAATTTACATCACTAAATTTAAAAAAAAATATATAAAAATAACTTTATAAAAGTGGTCAAATTTTTTTGACTTTGCTAAAATATATAAATAGTAAAGAAAATTATAACTTCTTATGCCAAAGCAATGTAAATATCCTAGGACTTACTCCCATTTGAAAATTCTTGAAATAATTCGCACAGAAATTATTAATGTGATTACTTATATGGGTGTGTAACATGCATGGCTAATGTGTTGGAAAGGTTAGTGTGTCGGGCAATAAAAATCGCAATAAGCTATAGACTTCATAAATAATGAGACAAAGAATTGGCGTATTCTGCTAAGCTCAAGGCATTGTTATATTAAGTGAAAGAATTAAAAATTAAGTTGAAAATGGCGATTCACGTATACTATTAATATTTTTAATAAAAATTAATTTTAATTCCTTAACTTTTAATACTAAGATTATGTTTAAATATCTAATTGTAAAATGAGCCAAAGTCTTTCTTAATCTGTAACACAAATTTGCAAAGCAAATATTAGCAAATAGTTCAGTAGACATGATCAATGCAAGATTAATGTTATAAGCCAAATTAACAGAAATTATACTACCCTAATGAAAAAATAATCTGAGAAGGGAAGCTATATAGGCATTTGGCTTCTTTGGTGTTTGATAAATGAGACTTCATATTCAGTAGCCGATATGCTTTTATGCCTTCTTGTTTGTGGTTACTTCTGCATCAATCTTTAAATGTAATACAGATCTTGAGCAGAATTTTAATATTTTTCTTTCGTAATTATATACTTGTGTATTTTGGTAATCTGTATCACCCAAAGTTCATTGCAATTCTGAGAAGTAATAATTTTAGCTCTTGCTTCTGTGCGTTTTGGATAACAAAGGATTTTTTTTTTTTTCTGAGGATGTCGTAGTTTATTTATTTCTGCAAATAAATGGTGAAGAAATTGTTTATAATATTAAAAAAAATATATTTCTTATTTTAATTACTCTTTAGATCCCTACTCCCCAGAACTTTGTGGAACCTGAAGTTGTAAAGATAACTAGTATGGAGAAAGACAACCTCTTTATTAAAACAAATCTATTAATGTGCTTACAATGCATTTGAAATCATTATTCTTTAGTCTCTAAGTAAAACAGAGAATTACCTCTTTAAGCAAGAGAAGCACCCCATGGCATGTTTTGAAATGGTTGCAAATTGCAATTTGTAATCTCATTTGTGATTTGTCTTTTTTTTTTATTTTTTGTTTTATTTCGCCTTCTGCTTTTAATAATATTTATGTTTCTCCTTTTGCAGTGCTAGAGACACTATTGTGCTCACTTTCAGATTATTTATCCTGAGGAGGGTATATATAAATTTTCTCCTTACTACTGATTAATATAAATATCATAGTTTATATAAAGAGGTTGAAAGGTAGACCTCTGAAAAAAGACAAAAGTGGAACATCAGATATTTCAGTTATAGAATCTGCCACATCAAACCTGTTAGTTATGATTTATAAACATCAATATTTGTTAACCATAAAATCATGTACCTTGAATATTGTGTAGGTCAAAGTTGGTACTTAATTAAGGTACCGGCAGATTCATGGAATAAACTTACAAGCCAAGCCAAGCATCCAGATTGATTGCAATTTGTCACGGCCTTCATTTCTATGACGGAGCCACGTGGAATAAACCAGTGGTCATAAGTCCCTGAAATAAGAGATTCTGCATTCTTGCATTTGAAGCTAGATAGGGTGATCATGATATATTTCAACCAAATAGAGTGATCAGTTAGCTGCTGGTTTGTTTTGTAATAAAACATTAGAAGTATAAATAATGTCAAAAAATTTAATCGTTAAATCAATAAGACATTGCTTTCTTGCAATACTAGAGAATGCATGTCATATATAAGCATACCAACGGCTTGAAGGCTATTGGTTTCTGACGAAGCAGTATGTTGACTTCAGTTATTATGCTACTATAGTACATAACACGGGAAAAAATATAGATTAAGATAACTCAATTTGTTTTGTTCACCATATTTGTTATTACTATGGTTGCACATTAATGATGATGAAGATGCCAACAGTATAACTTAGAGAGGGACATACAATTAAAAAACCCTTGCACTTTTTCTGACCAACTGATCGCTTATTTCAGAAGTTCTGGAACAAACCTAGAACTTTGTTTTGGTTTTCGATTCATTGTCGAGATGGAAAACTAAAAGAGGTCATTTTTCAAATTATTCACGTACAAAGCCTCTGCTCTGTCCTATTCCAAATTTTTTATTTACTAGTGACTTGAAAGCTTTTCTGTCTGTCGTTGCATCTCTAAATTTAACATGAATTAAGATATACTTTCTTAAGCTTTTATTGTTTCAGCCAAATCCCTCTGTCTATGTATGTATTTTTTTTCTTCTCTTTTCCTTTTTACTACGACACACCAGTGAGACTATATTGCAATTCACTGACTTCATTGCTCTCAATTGTGTAAATCTGCATTTTTCCTTAACATAGCTTGATCAGAATAATATAAATTGTAAACTTTTAGTCCTTCATCTGGTCATGTTCATACAACATGCCACCATCACTGATATGCCTCGTCACATCTATGGTAAACAAATACTCATTTACTTAAAATTAAAATTGCCCAGAGTCTAACATTCAAAAGTTACACTTAGACATCATGGTAGGTGGGTCAAGTATGGGAATTCAGAAGGGAAAATCAAGTATAATGAACCCTTGTTTCTTCAACATGGCTACGTATGCACACATAATCACTTTCTCTTCCTTTAATTTCTCCTATTGCATGTTTGGTCTTCACTGCAATCATCTCTATTCAGTGCTCACTTTCGGCATACATATCTGAAAATTTAACTTCTATATAAGTGAGAAATTTTTTAAACTTTTGGGTATGCCAAGATTTGTTTCTCAACAGTCATAGCAATATCCTTGTTTGTTTTCCTTTTGAGAGGCTAAAGTTAGGCCAGGGATTCTTCATTTTGTTGTCTTATAAGTTTTGTGTCAATCGGTTTGACATTTTCAGTCTTTATTTAAAGTTAATTAGCTATTGTTTTGGCCCTTGGACAGGGATACATCATATATTCCATGACACATGCCAATGATATATATATTAAGTTGTTAGGAAAGTTTTATGGGAACTAGTCTGACTATATTGTGCCTTCTTGTCCAGTTAATTTACATGCAAAGGTTTAATATCAAAGATTTCCTAGTATTAATAAACAGTGAGTTTTTATTTTAGGGTTGTCTTCTATTCTAATAGTGGAGAGGAATGCTCAACTGCTTCCACAGGCAGATGTTATTATGAACAGTGTTGGAGAAGTTTCCTCTAGTGTAAAGTCTCTGCTTAGACACATTCAGAAACTCCCCAAGAAAATCATTGCAACATTATCTTAATAAGAGGTTTGTTTTCTTTATGCTTTTCCCTCTTCGTTAAGTGCTCATCGTTGTGAATTTTTTCTGACTTCGTAACACATGTATCCTAGGTGAACCAGGAAGAAACCTCAAATTATTTTTTTAGGGAGACAAAAATGAAAATAAAAAAGATAAAGAACAAAAGACAAAAGATCCTATATCATAGGAATTAAAAATATACTTAAGTTTATATAAAAAAATATTATTTTAGTATCTATATTGTAAAGATCATAACCCGTTATTAGCTCAATAATTCATTGTCACATTTTTATTTGAGTCTTTATAACTTAAATTCACCCTACGTATTCACTTTTCTTTCTTACCATGTTGTGCATACTATTTGCTCCTTTTCCCTCTTTGACACGTTCTGGTATTATTACTTGCCCGTGTTTTATTTGTGGCAATATTTCAAAAAATCCTTGGAAGGAAAATTGTTTAGTTGTGTTTCCTTAATGTTGAATTCAACACAATCTGTCAAGTATAATAAAGTTGTGTAAGATTATAAATCATTTAGTTAGAATATGATTTGACACTAAATTACACATATTCTGATGTAATAAAATTTTGATGCGAATATATCCAATGAATTATTTAATCATTGGAGAAAATTCATTGGAGAAAATATTATATTTGGATTGGTATTATGAAACTATATATATATATATTTATTTAATTCTAATATATTTTTTCTCACTCTAATTTTTGTTTTAGTGCCATAGCATTATATATTTTAAACAAATATATACTACTGCAAAAGATTGCAACTTCAACTTGTGACTCGAGGACATTGACTATTCAAATATTCAATGACCTAGCAATAAGGTGTTTTCGACAATTGACAAAGTGAAAAGCTTTTACTGTCATTAACAATTCCTTATCATAATGATCAATTGTTTGATTTTCACAGTGTTAAATGTTTCTAATGTGACGGTTCAACTTGCTTTACGATATGTAAATGAAAATGATCAATAAGATTAGAGAAAGTATAATTATATTCAAAGATATTACACTTCCTCAGTACAAGAGATATATTGCGGAAAGAAACATGACTATTTATACGAGCAGATTATTTTTTCCAAGCACGAATAAAGGAACAAATATTATAATATCTTTCCTGTTGTCAACCCTATACAGTAGCGGATAACTTTGAATCCCTGTAGGATGAATAGTTTTGCCTAATAAAGTTGCTAATGAATTACTGCCATATCTCAAACCTACTTGACTTCTTCCACCTTGAGACTTGAGTGTTTCTACCTCTGCCTCAAAAGGCTTGTTGAAAATGCACAATCTAACCGTTGAAAATTGCAGCAATTTATTCTTCAGTATTAATACATGTTTGATTTGCAGTTGAAAATATAATGACCCACGTTCCAATGCAAATCCAACAGATAAAAGCAAAAATGAACGCAAAACAGGATTCTGATCTGTTGACAAAATTACTTCTGTCTCAAACATAATTTTACAGATGCAAATCAAACATGCTCTTAATATGTGGCCTAATCGCAGGTAACATAAAAATTGTTCTGTATTTTGTATTCAGTGTAATAATCAAAGTACAGATTTTGAGGTTATCTATGATATATAATCCTATCTAAAAGAGAGTTGTATACAATTAAGTTTATTACAAAATGGTTTAGACTTAAAACTGGTTAACTGCACATCCATGTTTTAGGTTTACAACAGAGGAGATGAAGAAGATGTGACAACATCATGGTTCTCATTCTTCTCATTTACCATATTTTCATCTTGAGCCTGAGCCCCACATGACAGCATAAAATCCAATACCTATTGTAGCAGCTCCAATCACACTGCACCCAAAATTAAACCCAATGTTAGACAGGGTAGTCCTGGCTTTCAGCAAACAAGTTTATTTTTCCACAGGTGTTCTGTTCTTAATTAGATGTATTTACCTTCCAAGATAAAGACTCTCTCCTAGGAATATTACCCCCACGCCAATTGCAATGACCATTCCCAAAGGACTAAACATAGCTACATAAACTGGTCCCTTCTTTCGACATGCCCATGTCTATACAACACTCCGCATTGATACAACAAATATTGCCTACAAATATATCAATTGTCACCAAAAAACTAAGAAAAATAATTCATGGATACTTAATAATTAGATGACACCACCTTGAGAGAAATAGAGGAAGAGAGATAGGTAACATGATGTAAAAGAGAGACACAAATAAAATAAGGATTTGATGAAATGCTTGATATATACGAGTGTAAAATTTGAACACAACTACCACCTTATAATTGGTCATGTGTCCAAAGGTTCTCCCAAGTCATAATAAAGTTTATACTTACTGAATAAAATACAGCTATCAACTCTTCATTAGATTTGAGTATCCAAGTTCTTGGATTTCCCTCTGCAAGGAGAGCTACTATGGCAGATAGGAATACCGCCATGCTGCAGCAAATGGTTGTAACCACTAACTCTTCAGGATAGTCCTTGATAATCCAAGTCTGTAAAAGCAAATAAAAGACTTTTACATGTTTGGGGAAAATAATCATTTAAAAAAAAAAAAAAAAAACTCTTCCATTGATTAAACATTATCATTTTTCAAAGTACGATAAACTTAGATTAAACTGAAAAGACTGCTAGCTGTATGCATGTTGAATTCAGAACGGTTAGTTTTACCTGAACAATAAACAAAACTGAAAGGCACAAGCTAGATATTGCAAGAAGAAAACCACCAACTATCCAATCTGATTGCCCTGAGAGGTAAGTTCCACTTCCACTCAATACTAAGTTTCTCATAGAACTACT
The DNA here is from genome assembly GCA_007407185.1 of Glycine tomentella. Classification (NCBI taxonomy): domain Eukaryota; kingdom Viridiplantae; phylum Streptophyta; class Magnoliopsida; order Fabales; family Fabaceae; genus Glycine; species Glycine tomentella. Next base: position 307,350 of record PYAF01003908.1, on the reverse strand, counting down.
ACCACTCAATGGCATTCCTTTGTATAAAGTGATTATCAATGCCCCTGCAATTAAACTTTTATTAAAATAAATTTTTTAGTTCTTATAAATAAATAATGGCAAATATGAAGGTAAAAGCAGTGACAAGGTCCGACATGGCAAAGTTTAGTGTGGGAGAACTATATCCGATCCCAGTGTACGTCAACGTCTGCACTGCAGTACTGCACAGCTAGCTCAAGGTTACCCAAATAATCAAAGAAAAAAACTTAATTAGATGCATGCACATAAAATTGGAGTTTCGGATAAAAAGTTTATTCTTCTAATAAAAATTTACATCCATAAAAATTGCATCTAACTTTTTATAATCAAATTATTTTACTTTCTTATAACAAATATTTAATCTTAATTGTTACATTTTTAAAAAAATAATGATAAAATGAGAAGTAAGTTTCTTAAAATTACATTAGAGTATCTCTTTTCAAGTACTTTCTTATCTTTATTATTTATTTATTTTCTTAAAATCTAATAATTATAATGAGTAATTAATCTTAACAATAAACTTTGAAAAAATGAATAGTAAAAATGAAAAGTAATTATTTTAAAATTATAATTGAAGTAACTTTATCATTCCTCATCTTTGTAGCCTGCTTTGTTCATACCTGAGGCAGCTAAGAAGAAAAATTCTTCAGAGAATTGAGCTTTGAATTAGGGGAGGAGTTCTTTTCCTGTGATTTTTGAAGAGTCAAGGAATGACAAGAAAATGTGTGAAAGGAAGCTAACATTTTGAGTTGACCCAGATAATAGGGTACACACCTGTGGTAGAGGAAGGTGGATGGTAGAAGAAAGAAGAGAGCCAAGAATTTTGAGTACACAATGAAAACAAAATTACTCATTCCATTGGTGTTTGCTGCTTTGATTAGTGTGTTCAATCCCACTTCCAAGAACAGAGTTGCAACCATTGCTGCGGATACACTTACTCCTACACCGAACAGTTTCTCGGTTTCTTGGACTTTACTTTCATTTGATATGCTTCTTCTCAATTCTCATACACTCATCTGGTTTATTTGTATAGATACTACTTCTGCTGATACTAAAACATTTAATTACTCCAACACACACCACTTTTCTCTGACTTTCCTTAATCTCAATGTGATATTTTTGTTCACATCGATCCAACTGGCTCAATTACTTTGATTAAAACTTTTGGGACTTTTTAGGGAAACCACTATTCTCAAATAATCCTACTTATATAGCTTTTCAATCAATCATTACAATATTTTCTCTTTTTCAAATGGTTTTTCTAAGTCTAACTAAATCTTGAAAAGCACTCACATTTTCTATTTCGTTATTTTCTTTCCTCCACCATTCCATTAATCTAATGTGTAATTGTTTGATGCTTTTTTATATAAAATATTTGTTTGATGCTAACTCCAGTACCCATTATAAGCATCCCAGTGCATTTTATATAGAGAGAGCTTAAGCATAACTGAAAATTTTCAGCACCATAACAATGAATAAGTGCTCTTAAAAATAAAATATAACAGAAAAACTGTTGGGTCAAGGATGACCGTCAAGTCGATTGCAGAAGCGTAACAATAAAACACGAGGAGAGAGAGATAGAGATGAACACAATCAATTTGTTTAACGTGGGCAAACCTTCTCAATGTGAAGGAGTAAAACTCATGGGACACTGGTCTAGAATCAAACTTCCACTATAAGAATAATGAGTTACAAGAATCAAGCTTCCCTAGCCTTTTGATATGCTGCTAGCATATATTAGTTTTTAGGGTTAATTGATTAATGATATGTTCAATAATTAGTAATATAGGTTAGAATTAGGTAAGTTTATTTATTTAATTGTTTATTGTTGGATATTTGTTGAACTCTTTATGCATAAAAAGATTTATAAAGTTTTAATGATAACAAATAATGAATGTCACATTATTAGATTAATTGCACTAATAATAATTATTTGATATTTTGAAGTTACTGATATTTTAGATTTGATATTTTGAAATTATTGATATTTTGGATTTATGAAGATCAGGATAATTGATGAGATTAGTTGAAGAATCCTGAAGATTGATATCATTCAAGATGACAAGGAATTAAGAATATTTGTTTCTATTTATTTTTTAGATTTTATGTAAGGAGATTAGAAGATTAATCTTGCTAAAATATTTATCTTTAAGATTGCATTCAAAGATACGATAAAATATTTTTAATACTGCATTCAAAAATATGATAAAATATTTTTTAAGATTACATTGCATAATATAAAAGAATATCTTTAAGATTGCATTGCATATAAGATAAAATATCTTTAAGATAAGAATATCTTTTAGGATTTCATTGGATAAAATCATATCTTTAAATTAGTATAAATAGAAACATAGTTATGTGTTTAGAGTATGCATTCCATTCCAAATAATATTAGAGCTGTAGAGAGTTTATGTTTGCATCATTGAGAGAGTTGTTGTGAGATCATATAGAAGTATTTGGCAAGTCTGATTCTTCAACTCTCCATCAGGATTTAAAGGTACCTATTTGCTTAAGGAATAGAAGCATAAAGGTAACCATTTTATTTGTATTATTCTTCTTGACTTTGGAAGAGGTCGCAACTGGGAACTAGGATACTAATTCTGTCTCTGTTCTTGGTGAATTGAGACGTACGACTATTGGCTGGGAAACTAGGATACCAGTCTGACTGGGAAACAAGGATACCAGTCTGTCTCTATTCTTGGTGAATTGAGACAAGAGTTTTTTGCTGGGAAACAAGGATACCAACTGGGATAATTGTTGTGTAAGGGTAGACTAAGAAACTAGGATACTAGGAACTTTTGTACACTAAATTATCATAGTGGAGTTGTCCATTGGATTGATTATCCAATTTGGACGTCGTGATTTTTTACCCAATTGGGTTTTCCACGTTAAAATTGATTGTGTTCTCTTTATCTTTTATCTCCATATTATTGCTTTGAGTTTGATTTTAAATTGTGAACTATTTTATAAAACTCAATTCACCCCCCTCTTGAGTTCATCTGGGACCAACATTTATTACCTCAATTATTATTATTTTTGTTATCTAGAAGTCAAAAAGAGAGGAAAAGAAGCAAAAAAGAGTGACCTGAGCTTTCGACCAACCCGCACCATCAGCGTGAGTCACCATGCGAGTAGCGCCAGACTTCAGGACCAGCCCCTCATCTCTAACACCCCACACGAGTAGCGCCACACTTCACGCTATCAACGCCAGGGTGTCTAAAAGAACTCTTCAGTTCGAACATCTCACGCGATCAGCGTGAGATCCCACGCTAGTAGCGCCACATTTACGCAGTTTCCTATTTTAAATGATTTGACACTAAAATAGCTTGGGAAAAAGGGGTTAGTTACCCTAATTAATATATGCACGTGTGGGGGAATAAACGAGGCACTTTTGCACAGAAAAATACACAGAAAACACAGAGGGAAAAGATTGGATTCATTGCGAGAAGATCGAAGAACGACGGATCAGCTTGTAATTCTTCTATTTTTCCTTGTAATTCTTCTCTAGAGACATGTTAGTTACAAGATGAAGGTTGGTTCTGAACATGTCTGGCTAGAGTGTCTGGTTTGATTTTCAGTTTAATAGTTCGGCTCATCATTCTCATCTTGGACATCTCCATCAACTTCATTAGTTGTCTCTTTTTGTTGCTGGTTATTTTCTTCATTGATTTCTCCCCCTACTTCAGCTCGAACAGAAGGAACGGGGTTCCTCTCGTTGGACAGAAAACTGGACATGTTTCGAGATATCATGAATGGTCTCATCTTCATGAAAAATTGCATCCCGACTTCTTACAATCTTCTTATTGATTGGATCCCAAAGTCTAAATCCAAACTAGGTTTTTGGTGATTCGAGATAAATGCATTCCTTCATCTTTGCATCAAGCTTTGCTTTTTCATCTTTAGGAATATGCACGAAAGATCGACATCCAAACACCTTCAGGTGATCATAGGTTGCTTTCCGACCTGTCCAGACTTCTTCAGGAATTTCTCCTTCTAGTGGTCGTGATGGTGAGAGGTTGATTAAATCAACAGTAGTTTTGACAGCTTCTCCCCATAATGATTTTGGCAACTGACATTTGATAGCATGCTTTGGACCTTCTCTTCAATAGTCTGATTCATTCTTTCAGCAAGTCCATTCAACTGCGAGGTTTTGGGGGCGTCTTCTCAAGTCGAATCCCGACTTCTCTACAGTAAACATCAAAGAGACCACAATACTCACCACCATTGTCAGATTTGACCACCTTCAACTTTTTGCCAATCTCCCTTTCCATCATAGCATGGAATTCTTTGAATGATTGGAGAACCTGGTCTTTAGAATTCAATAAATAAACCCACACTTTGCGGGAATGGTAATCAATGAAAGAAACAAAATACTGAGCTCCGCCAAGTGATCTCTCAGACATGTAACAAACATCTGTATGGATGAGGTCAAGAATATGCATGCGTCTTCTTGATTGATTCGGTCTCACAAACGAAAGCTAGTGCTATTTTCCAGCTAGGTAGTGCGTACAACTCTCCAGCATTTGGTCTTTCAACCTGATCAACAGTTCTTTCTTCTTCAAAATCTCGAGCCCTTTCTCACTCATGTGACCGAGGCGCTTGTGCCACAACTCCAAGCCAGGTTCATCCTGGACAGAATTGGCTTCTCAACCATTTACTGTTCCTTGCATCACATACAAGGAGCCTTCCTGCTTACCTCGGGCCATCACCAAGTTTCCCTTGGCTAATTTTCATCTACAACCTCCAAAATAGTTTACTAACCCGACATAATCTAGCTTACCAACCAATATTAGGTTCAATCGCATTTCAAGCACATGCCTTACATCTTTCAAGACAAGTCGGCACCCGACATTTGTGGTCAGGGTTACATCACCCACACCAACAATTTTGCTGGTCACCTGATTTCCCATCTTCACAACTCCGAAGAACCCTCAAGTCAATTGCGAAAGCGTAACAATAAATTGCGAGAAGAGAGAAATAGAAATGAACACAATCAATCTGTTTAACATGGGCAAACCTTCTAAATGTGAAGAAGTAAAACTCACGGGACACTGGTCTAGAATCAAACTTCCACTATAAGAATAATGGGTTACAAGAATCAAGCTTCCCTAGCCTTTCACTAGAGGTAAAATCAAGCATCACCAAGTATGGTGGTATTCAAACTTCTCTAAAGAGGTTACACTCAAAACATCTCTCGAGAGGTATTCACGAGAAAAGTCTTTCAGAATTTTCTCTCTCTTTCATCAATCTTCTAAAAGTTCTAGTCTCTCTATCAACCTCACACTTTATAAGCTTACATAGAGGAGGGAGTAGTTGGAGTCTTGTGTCTTACATAAAGTTGAGAGATCCATCACACTCAATCTTACGTACTTCAGTCTTACATACAGAAGGGAGTAGTTTGTGTCTTACGCTTCAAAATTGAGAGTTCCAACTCCTTGGGATTTGAACCAAGCATTGAAGATGAAACAACTCTAAGAAAAACATCACCTAAAGACTCTGTCCATGGGAATTAATTATTTAGTAACATCCATAGCTGAGTAACTAAGGCATTTTTTGACAGAAACTATTAAAAGGATTTACCAATTACCTTCATAAATGGAGCTCCTATGGAATTCATATTGCCTCCGCTGCTTTGCAAGCATGAAGTAGTATTTGGCCATGTCCTGGCTAGAAGATGCTAAAGAAGTTAATGAAGCCAAAATGGGAAGAGTTTCAAGAAATTGCGGCTGTGGGAAAACCGAGCAAGCCAACTTATGCTGACATAGAAACTTCAAACTATATCTCACCACAACTTTTAAATCTCATGCGAACACCTGAGTGAACCTGTTGAATGCCATTGTCAACCGATTACTTCAAATATTCAAAATGTAAATAAAATAAAATTTAGACAATTAAAAATTGTAAAAAGTATTGCTGATAAGCCAATTTAGACACCAAGGAAAGATTGCTTGCCAGAAGAACAAGATATTAGCTGACTAGGTAGCTTATTAAAGGGCTTCCTCCATCCTTTCAAAATTGCTTCCACTAGATTCTTCAATGTCATTATTTGAAAATCTAACAGATCCAGAATAGTTGCCTGCACCAGCATTATTATAATCTTTCTCTTTGGTATAAAGAGGGCATATTCCACATTCTTTTACTTTGACAGTTGATTTGATGTATCTGACAATTGATAAGAAATATGGTTGCTTAAAAAAGTTACCATAACAATATGGATTGATCTCAAAAGTGAAGCTGCGAGCATGACGGAGCATACGGCTCTTGTCGATCATCCGTGGGAATTCTAAGTTATATTTCCACAGGAATGTGTGATCTTGATCAAGTTTTCTCTCTCGATCCTTCCAATAGAAATAGTTTTCTAACTCACCATTGATAAGAATGTGTTTGCCAGAATCAGATTCATATTTTAGGCAGAAACTAAAAGAACCATATATGCCTTCAATATCATCGGTATCTAGCAGTTGGAAAACGACACACAAAGCGAAACCAATGAGCCTATCATCACTGCAAAAATTTAGAGAACCTGTATTTATAGTTATTGAATGTCCCTCGCCACAAAAAGGGAACCAATGAGGAACTTGACTCCCTGGAAAACAAAAGAACACAGATCTATATGCATCCTCGGTCACCCTAAGTCTTGCCTCATCCACAATATTAGCATGAGCACCTGGATCAAGTTGTTGACCATTGGTGAAATAAAATTCGAAGATAGCACCCTTTTTAGAATTTAATGGGATTTGAATAAGTGAATTTGACATCACTCTTGTAATGGATTGGCAATCAAATGCCGATAGTTTTTTTAGAAATGGTGGAAGCTGAGGGATGCATTGAAGCTTTTTGCATTCACTTAAATCAAGTAATTCCAAACTTGAAAGATGAGCAATGCTTTCAGGAAGGTTCACAATTCCGCTCTCACTCAGTGAAAGTTCCCTTAATAATGACAAGCAACCAATGCCACTTGGGATGTGTGTTAATGTGGCACACCCCGAGCAATCGAGTACAGAGAGAAGGTTCAGATTGACAATGCTGTTCGGAAGTGACTCGAGATCTGTGCACATGTTCAGACGCAGGGTTTGAAGCAGAACCAAATTGCCAAATGATGAAGGCAATTCTTTAATGGCCGTTTTTGTTAAGTTAACGTAAGTAAAAGTTTGTGCAGGCTCCAAGATCTCGGGGAAGGTCCTCAGCTTTGAGCAACCTCTCAAATCAAGTTCTGTCAACTTCAATATGAAAATGCTGCTCGGAAAAGTTTCAAGTGATTTACAGTTGGCAACGTCTAACTCGCAAAGTTTGCTGAGATTTCCAATGGAAGATGGAATAGTCTCAAGACTTGCACAGCCGCGCAGGCTCAATTCTTGAAGCCCTACCAAACGGCACAAGGATGAAGGTATGGCCTGTATTGCTGTGCTGTCTAATTTGAGCACAGCTAGATTTTCCATTGTGTCCTCAATTTCGGGGAATATTTCGAAATTTGAGCAACCAATGAGAAGAAGTATCTTCAGGAATTTCAACTTAGACAGGTGAAACTCAGATGAAAGGCTTGTAAGGGATTCACAGTAAGAGAGATCTAACCGACAAAACTTATTCGAAAATCTATCATGATGTGAGCTACCAGACAATTGAACCTCTTCGGTTTTATTAGGGATTGAAAACGTTTCAAGCTTGTAACAGCTATGAAGAGTAATGAGTCCCGATGTTCTCGATAGAATATTGCTCGGAATAGTTAAACTCTTAAGCTCATCACATCTATCTAAACATAAACGATTCAGCTTGTTGAGAAATCCAGAGGAGTAAACTTCAGTCAACCTTATACAACGAATCAGTAATATTTCTTCAATATCTGGTGACAGACAAAGGTCCGGTATTCGAATTAGTTCCCGAGAATAACTCAGGTCCAACCTTTTCAATTTCGGAAATTCCTGCCACAATAAGTACATGATTAGATATCTAAAAAAAAAAACTCTGTCAATTCCCATGTAGAAAATAAAAATAAAAATGTTTAATTACACCTCTATATGTGAATTTGAAGCCAATTTAATTTATTTTTCTTGGAGGTGTGTCTCGATGATGATTTTAAATTAATTTTAGTTAAATTTGATTTTATTAATGTTTGGATGCCTTTAATTAATTATGAACATATATTGTAATTTTAGAATAAAAAGAGTTTATTTAACCGTAATTTGTAGTTTCATCACTAAATTCCATTTGTTTATGGAAAATTTATTTTCAAAGCATGTTTATAAATTTTACGAAAAATTAAAATATACCAGTACAATATAGAAAGCCTGAAAAACCTGATCAAGTTGTTCAAGATGGCAATCCCACATTTCCAGTGTCACTAGATTTTCTGGCAAAAAGTTCGGCCGCAAAGATCTCTGAGGGAAGCCATCCCAATGAAAAATTTTTAAACCATCCGGAACACTCTCAAGACATGATGGATTAAATACATTTGATTCACGATTTAAGCCAAAATAGTCCTCAAAGCAGAGCATCCTCAGTTTCTCCATCTTTTCGAAAGCTTTAGAATGTAGTTGAAGTTTCTCGTTTTTCCGTGTGCTTAGAAATACACACTGTACTGCATCTGTCCCCTAAAAGTAAATCAAAGCAATTAGAGAAAAACAAACTTTGAAAAACATTTGCTACAGAAGTTTAATAGTATTAACAGCTAAGTGCTTTGCAATTTATCATAGAGTAAATCCATGTGATTCTGTGAAAGTGATTTGAGTCACAGATCACTATACCTTGTTATTTTTTAAAACTCGATAAATTTCCTCATCCTTCCACAATCGACTGCGGTTTCCTGGATTATCGGGACATTCTTGACGAACAATTTCTCGTCCCATTTCTTGTATTAAATCATGCATCTCAATTTTACCATTCAAAATAGATATTAGGCACCTATCTTTGAGAACATCCATTTCAATGTTAGAAGAGAAACCACAGCTCTCTAGCTTTTGTGCCACGACATAATCCTCATAACCTCTATAAAAGCAAGCTATGTCAAGAAATATATTCTTCTGCTGCTCATCAAGCCCATCATAACTTAGTTTTAATACATTGAAAATTTTAGGATCGGGAAGCTTTTCCAACTTTTGCAACTGGCTTTCCCATGCTTCCTTTGTTCTACCA
>PYAF01003908.1:284684-298100 GCA_007407185.1 Glycine tomentella | reverse complement strand
ACGAGTCTTTTCCAACCTGGGGAGAATGATCTGGAATCCAACAAACAGCCTCTCCCACCAAGACTCCCACCATCATCATAAGGCTCCCACCATCATACTTTCCAATTCACCTCCAACTCATCTCCATAATTCAAGTTTTCTTTTCTTTATTTAATTGTACCACTTTCTTTATTTAATTCTAGAATTACTACTATAAATAAGAGTATCATTAGCATTGTAAGACACAACAATTCAATTGAATACAAGAACAACAAGTTCTTCTCTTTTCTCTCTTTTCTCTCTAATCCTTTTAGTTCCTGAGCCAAATCCCATCCACAAAATTGAGGAAGCTAAAAAGTGGGTCCAGAATCGACAAGAATGTGATTTCTTGCCTAAAGAGAACAGGTTCAATCAACATCTCCACTCAAAAATACAAATAATTCCAAAAGGACCTTAATATTGAGATTAAAAAAACTGATTCTGTGGTAGATTCCTTAACAGGTAGAAAGAATCAGATGAAGAACCAAAGCCCAGTTGGTGAGCTTGAACCAGATAAACTAACTGGAAGTTTATTTTTTTTTCTATGTGTGTGTGTATTATCTTTATAATCTAAACGTGGAAACTACTTTGTTGAAAACAATGTTTGGACTGTAAAATCATTAATGAATGACTTAAGCAAGACCTACAATCTGAGTCTAAATTTACAATTCCTCTGAACAGGTTGAACAAATCAGGAAGGGAGAAAAGAAGAAAATGTGCACTGAGATTAGTGCTCTAGAAGATGAACTCCTGATGGTGTGTGAAGCAGATGCCCACATAAATAAGATTGGAGGTAAGCTTCTCAAGTTATTACTACTGGCATAATTGAAATGAAACTCAAAATGCACTCGTTGTGCTCCTTCTTTGCATTTATCATTGTCAAAGATATGAAAGTAGCATGCCTTCTTAATATCTCAAACAATATCAAAACAAATTATTATAATTTCTAATGTCTGATGCAAACCAAAAGGTGTACTACTACCCTCCATATTTGCTGGGGCTTCTTTTCCTCTGTCTAGTGGCCTTAGCCCCCCTCTATATCAAAATAATTATTTGAAGTTTCATAGCTCAGCAAAGATATTGTGGAAAAAGAGAGTCACTTCATCTATTTTTTGCCTGGATCATAACTATAGAGCCATAATAATCCATTTCATGTAAAAATGGTAATGTTAAGTGTTACGAACTCGGCAAGTATACCGGTCGTGCAAGTAATAGAGTGATAAGAAAGGGATTTGTCGTTCCCAACGAGGATTGTTTGACCAAATAAACTATAATTTTGATCGATAAGTTGGATACCAAAATAAATAAGAATAATGTTTGTGTGTTGTGGTGTGTGTACCAATTAAATTAAAAGCTAAGTGTAAACAAGTAAACTAATATCAACAAGTAACTGGAGGGATAATGATATGCGAAGAGATGTAGCTAGGGCAACCCACACATGATGCTCCTCTCAATGGAAATGTATTGTTTACTATGTTCACTTATCTAAGCTATTTAGCTAATGTGTTTTCTGAAGTTGACTAAGCCTTGATTCCTCATGTACTTAGTTCTTTAACTCACACTCCAATTCTAATCCCTTAGCAATTTTCAGTAAGTTAAGCATTAAGTAAACACATAAATGAGCAAGCTACAAGCACCCATCCCTATTCCTAGGTGATGTTAGCAGGTTACTACACTCAGTTCCAAACCAAAGCCCCAATATTCCTATTGTAAACCCTAGCTCCAAACTCTCACAAAGAATGGCCAAGTCCAAGGAAGAGATGAAAGAATTAAAGCAAGTGCAGTAAAATAGCTTTTGATAAATAATAATAGCATTCAATACATCCCAATAAAATTTACATCAAGTGCTAGTGCCCTAACTACAATGAAAGTTTAGCCAAACCTCATAATGAGTGGCTGTGATACAAAAAGAGGCATACCCAGCTGAAGCAAGGAAGAAGAAGATGGAGATGCAACTCCACTTATACCTTCATCTCCCTTAATCCCTAGCTAAGGAGCCCAAGCTCTAAAAACCTAAGTTTTTGTTTTTCTCCCTCCAAAAAAACGTCCATTGAATGCTGGTAGTTGGAGTATTTAAAGCTCTCCACCTGAAATCTCTGTTTTGCCCTTAATGTAGGCTGCTGTCGACCTGTGGCGCCCGTGGCGCCACACTGGCGCCCATGGCGCCAACTTCCAGAAGGTGTGGCGCTGGTGGCGCCAACTTGGCGCTAAAGGTGCTGGCTGAAAGTGCATATGGCGCTTCTGGCGCGGGAACCGGCGCTGACAGCGCTGAACTCCAGAGACTATGGCGCTCAAGGCGCGGATTTGGCGCCCTTGGCGCTAACTTGCAGAGTGTGTGGCGCCCTTGGCGCCCAAATGGCGCTCACGGCGCCAGATTCCATTACCCGTGGCGCTCATGGCGCCAGCTGCTTCTTCAGGCTTGGTTCTTTCTCCTCTGATTTGGCCTTTTTCTTGGTATTTTGGTCGATTTCTTGTCAATACATCAAGATAGCTCAATACACACACAAAGAGGGCAATAATGAATGCTTAATGCTTAAATCTTGGTCTAAAAGCTTGGAAAATCCTTATATGCTGGGCGCATATCATTAAGCATTTGTCAAATAGCTTTATATTGCTTTTATCAAAACATTACACCTAGGAATATGCATTGGAAGCTTCTTCATCCCATGACAAGCACTTTGATTCTGTCTTTATGTGACTTATTTCTGTAATTTTGATGTCACAGAAAAATACAAGCAGAGGAAGAGTTTTACAGGCGATGACATTATTATGCTGCTCAAGTCTGAACATGAAAATAATGCAATCACTGCTTATAGCATTAATGCTGATAAAGAAGGGACTGAGCTGAAACATTTTCTTTTAACCAGTCCATCATTCATTGGACATGCAAAGAAGCTCTTCAATCTTGAAGTGGATTGTCCAAAAACCCTACGAAAGGATGAAACTATTTACAACATGGCAAATCTCAGGCTTTATTTGGATTGCGCGTATGAAGTCACTGAGCGTAAAAGCTTTCACGAGTCACAAGTAGTCCGTTCTTTCTTGCTTGCTTGTGGAGACAGCTCAAGATTACACATCTCCGTAGGCAGGTTGGCTGACGAAATATGTACTGGCTTTGAGAATCTGAAATTTTACAAAGAACATTCCGGGGAGGAAGTTTTTGCAGGCATTGATGTCTTTGCAATGATGGAGAAAGACATGAAGTGCAATGGAGAGAATGCCCTCGTTAGACATGGACATCATTTGGGATGAAATTTTTATGTGTAATTAATGACCATTTGTTTTCTACTTTGAAAGCATACATATACTAGCCAAGGATTTGTCTACAGTTATATTTCTCATTTGGACCACAACTAGGGTCTCAAGGTCATTACCTCATTCTACATTTTAAGGTTCCTATCCCACACTGAAACATATAGTTCTATTTTCCTATAATGATGTATTGAAATTAGTATCCTTGTTAACAACCGTTCTTCACGGTCATTTATAGATACTATTTGAAGTTTCCACCCATTTTGAACCAAACAATCCAACGGACTAAAGAAACTAATCAAACACCATTCCTCTAGCCCACAACCCTCACTGTTCAATCCACTAAACAACAAAAGAAAAACATGTTTTTTTTCTTTTGTTTCTTTCAATGAATCAATTGCACATTACAAGATAACCAATCCAATGACAAACAAGAAGCACAAAGCCCTCCTCTATAAAAATAAAACAATTTAGTAGGAAAGAACCATACACAGGCCTATGAACATAACATAAGGAAATAATGTAAAACATACAACAATCATATTCATACAAGAACAACATAACCAATATAAACAACAGTGGCAGAAGCTATAAGAAAACAAGCTCAATACCTCAAATTTGAATTACTGAACAATTCACTGGGTTGACTAATTGCCTTGGATTCACGGAATCTCAACACTTTGAAAAACAGTATGAACTCTGTTTTTTCCCGGAAAAAACTGACAAATCAATGTTGGGCAGCCTCTTCTCTCAGACCAAATTAACCACAAGCTCGAGCACTGTCTGTTATAAAAACAAAAAAAAAATCAGAAATCAACATGATAACAGTATAATGATGGGGCCAGAATGGCATCATGTTTCTAATTAACAATGCTGGATCAACTATAGACGTAGAAATCCATGATTGACCTTACAAGGACATAAAAAAACAGGGACTATACTGGACTGGTGGACACAATAGATAATTAATTGGAAAATGTTGGACTGCCAAGCTGACACAACCTTAAAACAGTTGGAATTTCGAAACTTCTATAAAACAAATGCTTAATAGAACGCTTAATAGAACTCAGTACAAAGTGTAAAATTTCAATAACGTGGTCAAATTTATAAACTTCTAATAGCGTCAGTATATTATGCATGTCATTGAAGGTGCATGCACTGGAGAAGGAGCTAACAGAGTCAATAGAGACGACAATTACGTGACAGAATGCAAAAGTAGAGAGGGTTCATGGGTGAGACAGAATTGTTACCTTCAGTGATAGTGAGAGAGCTTCGAGTAAAGACGCATTCTTTCCAGTGGACACACGGACAGCATTGACAGCAACACCAAATGGACGGAGACCGCAAGATAGAGGGCTTTGAGGGTGTGAGAGTGGGGTCGTGACAAGCCGAGACAGAGAGAAAGAGAGACGGTGTGGACGATGGTGTGAATGAGAAGGCAAGCTAGGGCACACTCTTCTTGTATCCAAAAACGTTTTTTAAATGGAAATTTTTTTAATTAAATTTACAAATAATACAAAGACGGTTTCTGAAAACCGTCTTTGTATACGGCAAAAAAAATGACGGGCTATGTATAACCGTCTTTTTATCGACCCTTCTACGACGGTTTTTGCAAAGCCGTCCTTGTAAACTTCCTATTAATTGCAAAAATGTCACCACCTCACATACGAAGACGGTTATGAAACAACCGTCGTTGCTTTTGTGTCGTTAATGGTGCTATTTGTAGTAGTGCCACAGGGGCATATTAATTCACTCATACTTGATTGGGTATGAATGCAAATTTGTTTATGTTTATTTACTGCTATTTACATTGCATTACTCTTTCTATTTAAGAAGTATTTTGCTGAGGCATTCATTCTCCATATATATTGTTGATATGTACAATAGTTTGCTTGTGATTCGTACTGAGATGCATCAGAAATGCTCGCTTTGAGATTTGTATGCTTAGTGTTAATAAAGCACGTGGTGGAAGACTCAAAGCTCATAGGATTTGGTTAAAGTAAGGACTAAGATTGATTGAATATCTAAGGAACCAATGAACTGGTGAAAAAGCAAAGCATAGGAATCATAGGCATAAAGAAACCTTATCTTGATACGGATTTTGAATGCTAATTGAAAGAGAAACTTAACAACCCGATGAAAATGTATATTCGCTAGTCAAGTGCAAAAAAAGGAAGCATATGGGAATAAAGTTGTATTAGTTTGATAGACAGATTTTTGTGGACTATAAATATGATAGACGCAATGTTATTTTTTTTTAGATAAACATGATAGACAAATTATTGAATCAATGTAATTTGATATGGGAATACTATGACCCCATACAATTTCTCATCGAGGGAAAAAAAGATGCGAATTGGGCTCAAAATTCTAGCATCAGTGGGCTTAATAATGACCTATAGTTGTAGGAAATAAAAGTATTTATATGTTTTCTTTCGACAACTCTCATCCTAATTGTATTACCAATTCTCCAGAATCACTTTATCACTCTCCCAATGAGACTCGTGATGGATTTTGGACTTTCAGATTGGTGGTATATCAAGTGTCCCCTTCTCAAGATGATACAAAATGATATAACAGTCATTTCAGATATTATTACCTTGAGATGGTAAAATCTTGTGAGAATACTTCTATATATGATTTATTAAGAGCTCAAGTAGGTCTTCCAGTATATTGTAAAATGAGGTTAAAGTTTCAGGACATATGTAGTTCAGATGCTTGAGAGCTACAATGATCAAGCCAAAGAGCTACTAATGACAGAGGAAAGACACCCATTATGAATTAACGATTATGTTTTTCACTGTATTTGATCACAATGTGGCCAAATAGGCATATTGGAAAAATTAAACCCCCAATCTTAAACATATAACATCAACGACACTAGTCTAAAGAGCAATATTCTGATCCTGATTTAACAAGTTCAATGGTGAAGAATGTTCAAGCGTGTCCCCCCATAAGCGTATCATAATAACACCACACCAACAGAACCAAACGAAACACCAACAGTGGAATGAAGAAATATACTGTATTTATTGGTCTTTTGATTAATTGCTATGGCAGTGTATTATAAAACTAAAAGAATATTTACTCAATCATGAAACGGAAACTAGTACAAGTTTTTTATTATTGGTTGCTAAGTTCAGTTCCTATATAGATAGATCTATAGAAAATCTTTTCTTTCATTCAAACGGGAAGGTGTTCATATTGTGGCATTATGTTAAAGTATGGCATATGAGAAAAAGGATGTAAGTCTGAAAGGAAAATGCTATTAGACTGAAGCAAAACAGCTTTCAGACTTAGCGAAAATAGTTATTAGACTTGCAATGGTCTAATCAGACTATGCTATTAGATGGAAGCTAACAACTATCAGATTGAACAAAAACATAAAAATTGTGAATTATAAACCAGAAGCCTCACACGAAAGAGAGCAAAACTGACTTGATATAGTTCAGTAATGCAACATATTTAGAGTAATACAATGAGAGCTTGTATAGGAAAACTAAGAAGTCCCTCATTGGGCAAAACAAAAGGCACTCATTACAAAGCTAGGAAGCAAGCAACATTTGTTGCAATTTCAGTTTGCTTGAGTACAAGCTACTGTTAAACTAACTTTACAAGCAACCCAAAATGAGCAAATATATTAAAGATAAAGGAAAAATCCCAAATTCTAACACTCCCTTGAGATTTTTCTCCAACACTCCCAGCCTTGATCTTAGCATTTCAAACTTGCCCTTTGGTAGAGCGTTGGTCATGATGTCTGCAAGTTGATCTTCTGAACTGAAATGCTCCAACCTAACTTTCTTTGATTTTTCTGTTTTTCTAATGGCATGATACTTAACATTGATGTCCTTATTCCTTCCATGTTAAACAGGATTTTTAGATATGGCAATAGCTGACTTGTTGTCTATCCACAAAATGGTTGCTTCACTTTGAACTTGTCCAACGTGATGATAATTTTCTCAACCAAATGGCTTGATTTATTGTTGCTGCAGCTGAAATATACTCAGCTTCAGCAGTAAATTGAGCTACAACATCTTGTTTCTTTGAACTCTATGAGAAAGTGTTGCTGGCAAATGAGAAAACATAGCCTGGGATACTTTTTGCGTCGTCTGAACATCCGGCCCAATCACTATCTTCATAGCCTTGAAGTTCTTGACTTTCATCTTTTAGAAACCAAAGACCATAATTTGTAGTTCCTCTTATGTAGCTCAAGACTCTCTTTGTTGCACCAAGATGAACTTGATTTGAAGATTTCATGAATCTGGACAATAAGCTTGCAGCAAACATTAAGTATGGTCTAGTGGCAGACAAATACAATAAACTTTCAATCAGACTTCTATAAATAGATGCATCCCCTTTGTTTTCATCTTCATCCTTGGACAATTTTTTATTCATAACCAATGGAGTTGCAACAGGTTTGCACCTTTCCATGTGAAATTTCCTTAAGATCTCCCAGGAAAATTTCTTTCGTGAAATGAATATTTCATCTACTGATTGGAAAATCTTCATTCCAAGAAAGTACTTCATTAGACCTAAATCAGTCATCTCAAATTCGCTTTTCATATCTTTCCTAAATTGGTTTAAGGAATTTGATTCACTCCCTATCACCAATAAGTCATCAACATATAAAGAAACAATGAGTTAAACTTCATCTTTAGACCACTTAAAA
Organism: Glycine tomentella; assembly: GCA_007407185.1. NCBI lineage: Eukaryota > Viridiplantae > Streptophyta > Magnoliopsida > Fabales > Fabaceae > Glycine > Glycine tomentella. The sequence goes on along the minus strand of PYAF01003908.1, from coordinate 290,161 downwards.
TACAAAGTGGCTTCACTAGCACTCCTTTTAAAGCCTTTTTGCAAAAGATAATCGTCAATTCTGCTATACCAGGCCCTTGCTACATGCTTCAAACCATACAAAACTTTGTAAAGCTTGTAAACTTTATCTTCTTGATTCTAAAAACCTTCAGGTTGTTCAACATAGATTTCTTCTTCAAACAGACCATTCGCGAACGTTGACTTAACATCAAAATGATATATTATCCATCCCTGACTGGAAGTGCAAGCCCAAACCTTTCAATGGCTTCCATCTGGTGGCTAGTAGGTCCTTCACAAAGTAAGCCTTTGCCTCTGAGTAGCCAACATTGGGCAGATGCATAAACACCTATGACTGTAAAAATCAAATTTCATTTAAGTACAATAATAAAAAATGTTAATGAAAATATTTACAATACTAAAGTAATTTCATTACCATGACTAACATCATATAACCTCCATATTGCTTGCTATCGTAATGGCTCGTATATGACAGATGGTCATAGAGATACGCTAGTGCAGCTACTCCCCATGTGTATGATAATTGTCTTAGGAACTTTATTTTAATGACCATTTTGTAGGTAATTATCTTAAGATTTCAATACATTTAAGTTTCTTTGGCCTTGTTTATAATTAAGTTTTGAATAAATTATAATATTTTTAAATAGTTTATATGTTTGGTTTTTCATCTAAGTTTAGTTTATTTTGGTGTAGAAATAAATAAAGAAAAAAGATAGATGTTGGGAACCAATTCCAAGCCCTTTTAAAGGAAATTTTTCAAGCTAAAAGGGTCAGACATGTCAAGCTCAGCGAGCACTTCAAGCTAAGCAAATTTTTTCCCCTACATAGTATTTGAGCTTAGCGCGAACCTCAAGATCAGCACACAGTCACTTACAACAATTTTATTTTGCATGCAAGCTTGTACAACTCAAGCTTAACGCACAATCACTTAGACAAGTGTTGTTTTTTGTATGCACACTTAGCGTGAAAGTTAGGCTAAGCACGCAAGCCATTATGCAAAAATGGCGGTGCAACATGTTTGACCCTATTTAAGCTCCAAGGTTGCGAGTTGAAGACAGATTGGGTTGGGAAGTTGTTTAGGGTTAAGGGGAAGGCTGGGAAGCTCTCTCATTTGCTCTCCATGGCTTCCCTACCATTTCTCATCATCTATTTCATCTATTTTCTTATTTTCTTCTTGTGGTTATGTAGTTATGTAGTTAGATTTATTCATTTTGGAGGTTAAGGTAACTGAACCTATCCTTAGGTTTACATTTTGATTTGAATCCATGTTTATTGTTCATCATTAAGTGTTCTTTTCTATGCATTATGTTTGCTTTGACTTGATCACTCTTTGCTTGATGTTGTGGTTTGAATTGTCAATGGTAAATGCTTTTGAACTTAGAAATGGAGAGGAATACCTAATGTGTTTTGTGTCTAGGGATAGAGCATGGCTTGTTAGTCATATTTTAACTTTTTTTCTTAAAGCAAGTCACTTGGTCAGATTAGTCAAGGGATTGATAGTTCATCTAAAGGCTTAGATTCTTTCCATCTAAGGGATCAGGGTTTGAGTATTTTAGTGAGTTGATGATAATAATTGAGCTTTGAACTAGATGGACGATCTTTGTTTGCATGAGGAGTTGGTTTAGTGAAATCAACCCCAACTTTATTCTTTGTTATTTTACCTCTTTTATCACACATTATGTGTTCGTAAAAATGCCCAAAATAGTTTTTGTTTATTTATGCTATTGTTATTTACATTTCTGTAATCCAATTAAATTCATTGTTGTTCCGATAGTTGTAGTTAGTGAGCGTTGCTCTTTTGTTGAGTATTACGTGATTCCCTGTGCATATGATACTTGGACTTCCATTTTATACTATTTGTGCAACTTGGTAAGCTTGTCAAGAAGCTAACTAGCAGCGTACTCGTGGCAAGAGGTCAAATTGTTGAGGTAATGGAGGTAGGTGACATGGACGTGAGTTGAGCTCTTGTTGGCAAATATCGTACTGTCAACCAAGTGTAAAAGACACGCTGCAATAGGCCAAAGTAGGAGCCTGACTCAACATATATGTGATATAGATCTGTCAACCACGTCAACCTCACCCTAGCACCTGCGTTTGTTATCACTATAGTCTTTATCTCTATCAAAATGCCAAGATTAGTCATCAACAAGACCTTCATCGCCTATTTGTCAAAGAATGAGGGGACATGATCAATTGGCCTACCTGTCATATGCAAGCACAGCAGACAAGACACATCATCCAGAGTGATGGTCATCTATCTGATAGGTAGGTGAAAAAAAAGACATTTCCTGATGCTACCTCTCCAAAATGGTATTCAACAAGCCCTGGTTTGTGACAGGATATTGCTTGTAACAAGGGCTACTAACCCCAATCGGTCCATGTAAACCCTAACTTGTAGATCAGTAAGGAATGGCAGAACCCGAGTACCTGGCTGACAAGCTTCAACTCTAGGCGCTCCTGATGAATCCAAACATGACCAACACAATGGCCATCAATGACCGAATAAGCGACAAATCAATTAGACCTCCTCCAAATGGAGGTCCAATTATCCTATCAGCAACTGCCTTGGTTATGGCTCTGGCTCTATTGTTGGTTGCTACTGTTGCCATCGCTCGTCATCATGGCGTGCACGCTAACACAGTCATTCTATGATGTTTGCCGTTCACATCTTTCCCTTCATGCGAAAGGCCTTCATAGGGAGTCACATCCACCAACGTACAATGTTTACTTTGTGCAAACCATCACAAGTCTGTAAAAAGTGGTAAATTAAGTCAATAATCATTCATAATAAAATATTGTGAATTACACAACAAAATCGTGATTCTGTTGTGTAGTTCAAAAGTAAAACAAAAATCGTGATTCGATTGTGTGTTTCAACAGCAAAAAAAATAAAGAACAACGAAATCATGATTCATTGTAGATGTATGTACAACGAAATCATGATTTCGTTGCCCACAATGACAAACAAAATAAATTACCACAAGAAGGGGCTCAAATGGTTTGGGAAGGGAAAGAGAAGTGAAGGTTTGGGATAGGATTGACAATGGAAGGAGTTGGGAAGGTTTGGGAGAGGGTTTGGGGCGACAGGAAGGGGGAGACAAGGGAAAGGGGGTGTCAATAGCATTTAAGTAGGGGCCAATGGTACCCATTGTGCAATTGTTACGGGCCTGGATTGCTGCCCAGCAAATGTTTTGTAAAATAGATGTTGAAGAAGAACAAAACAAAATCTGAATAATTCAATAATTTAATGGACTAGGCCAGGCCGACGAATTGGTTTATTATCCAACCAATCTAAGTGCATGTTTTGCTTCCACTTCTTTAAATTTAAAAATAAATTGAATAATTTTGAAATAATAAAATAATGTTTTAAAAGTATAAGAACTAAAATTGGGGGCAAATGATTTTAATACTTATTTATACGCTATAAAAGTAACTTTAAAGGTTAATTAAGTGTCACATGGAGTTGACATTTAAAACTAAAATTATTGATGTGTTGATTACTTAAAAGAGTAAACTCTTATTTTTCTTCTCAAAATATCCAAGTATCATTATTTTGTCCTTCAAACTCGTTTTCCTTTTAAATAAGCTATGTTTTAGTCATATATAATGTTATAACATTTGTCTATTTTTTTTTAAGAGCACAAGTGTCTTTCATATGAAAAGTACTACTCGAGTTGAGTTAAACATATATGACCGATATTCTTTTTCAATTGTTAACATGGTTTTATATTTGGAATTCACAATCGAGATTCAGTTAAAACCATTTTACACCAAACAATTTATATATTTAATGATAATATTAATCTTTTTTGTTATCACTACTAGAAATATGGTATTTTAAGACGGCCAATTTAAGACGGTTGCTGATAAACCGTTTTAAAAGGAGGGGCGGTGGCATTTTTGAAATTAACAACAACATTTCAAAGACGGTTCCCATTTAAACCGTCTTAAATTTCTGAATACAAAGACGGTTATCAGGTAACCGTCTTAGATTTAGTGATTTCAAAGACGGGTTGGGTATAAAACCGTCTTGAAAAGGTTTCAAAATTGAAACGCAGCCGTTTTGTTCGACGCAAGTCCCGCTCAGCGCTCACCATTGAGAATGCCAAATTGGAACCCGAAGCTTGTTTTCTGCCCTAACTCTCATTTTAGCCTTTCCTCTGTGGTGCCCAACTCTCTCGTGCCCTACTCTCTCATGCCCTAAACCCTTGAAGGTGCTGTCCCTCTCCCATACCTTGCTGTCGTTCTGTCTGGTGTCGTCAACTCCTCCCCTGAAGCGCCTCAGCTCCGCCTCGCTTCGACCATTGTGGTACGATCCTTGTTCTACACCGTGCCATTTTGCTTTCCTCTAGTGACTGTATGACGACTTCGAGAGTTTGGGGTTTCATTTCATTTCAATTTTCCTTTAATTACTGTATGTGCACTTCCTTTTCATTAATGTATGAACGCAGTTCTTGCAATTTCGTGAATTGTCTCAACAATAATCGCTCAACTGCCATGCGTTTCCGGCCCCAAGTTAAAGTGTTGCTTTCTGAATTTGTAATAACTGTAGTGATGATTCCCATTTAATTTAAATTCAACTTGGTGTATTTTTTTTGTCCATTTAACAGAGTTTTTCTTTCCTATAAAAATTTCACTTTCTTTTTGTGGTCTGACTTGTTAAACCTCAACTTCTTATCCCTGCATTTTGTAAATACTTAAACGGTGTGTTTGAAAAAAACTTGGATTGAACATATGGGTATTTTTTTCCCCATCCATCAAGGTACTTGCCTTTCCGTTTAGCTTTAGAAAATGTGAACGGACATTGTGCTTGCTTGGGTTCGACCCCCATGTGATTTTTGAGCAGTTGCATTGGTCCCTACATCCACAAAATCACCTTTTTAGTAATGTCTGGTAAGTTTATGTAATAAAAAAGGCTATCAATTGGCCAGGTTGCTGGAATGATTCCTTGTTCGTGCCCAAATTACATGTGTAGTTCAATTATCATTATGTATGGGTAGTGTAGCAGTCTAGCTATTGTGTTGAATCTTTAGGTATCCAGTGTCCAGTAGGGGATCATAACTCATTATCTTATCTAGGTTGTGTCCGTATATATTTGATTTCTACCTTCTGCATCCTAGTTCAGAGTTGGTTTTAGATTTGTTGTTGGCTTGTTGCTGTGTAACAATCAGTAATTATGCTTTAGGAGATACTTAGTCTTCATTTACATATTTTACCGTGGGTCATAATGTTAAGATGGTTTGTTCAATATATCCTTTACGACCATGTGAATAGATGTCGAGTAAACTAATATTTTGAAGGGTTAATTTAAAAAATATATTAGTAATTGATTTATTCTGTTAATGTTTTTTATCATGTTAAGGATGCAATTGATCTCTTGCAAGGGCATCATATACTTTCTGCTGGCCGAGATACAGCTGCCACTTCTAAAAAGGGAGGCCTTGAAGCTATAGCTGTGAG
>PYAF01003908.1:267077-277202 GCA_007407185.1 Glycine tomentella | reverse complement strand
TTTTGCTTACTAAATGAATGATCTTAAACTCCATATTTGTTGTATTATTCGTGAAATATAAAACCATTACTCATTAATTTAATAGCCCTTTATGTATTCATAATCACGTATTTCATCTGTTGTCATTTTCACGGTACTTATGTAAGTTACATTATTTTTTTTATCAGCAAAGATAATAATATATATTATACAAATAAAATAGTACAAGATGTACTGCATAGTGACAAGCCATTGGAAAACAGGACAGAACCAAAAAGGCTTGAAGCATGATGCAACAAGCTGGAAGGCAGCCTGGTTATGATAGTTTCCTAGAAACAAAAAACTAAGTCCTCCCCTGAGATACAATACATTCTGTCAAATTGGTAGGCCAAAGATGGAAACGGATGTCAAACCCTTTCTCCAGGTTTTGCAGCCATGACCAGCAAAAAAATATAGCCTCTTCTAACACTTTCTGACCATCAAACACTTCATTATGGAAAGTAATCCGGTTTCTATGATACCAAATGCACCAATTCAGGGCAGCCCACCAGATTTGCCACCTAAGTTAGCCAATCCCACTTAAGTGACAGAAAGAGGTTTGTCGGAAGTGTTGTTTTGGAACAATCGAGAAAGCTCCAACTAAGTTAACCCAAGCCCTAGATTCCCACCACAGAGGCAGAATACTAGGGCAGTTGAAGAAGATGTGTGATGTATCTTCCTCTAGTCTTCTACAAAAAGGACATGTGGTGTCATTTATCTCCATGTTTCTCCTACGTAAATTTTGCTTAGTAGGCAATAATTCCTTGATTAATCTCCAGGCATATCATGCAACTTTGCTAGGGATTTTTAATTTCCACAAAATCAGGAATACATCATCCTGCTCCTGAGATTCCACCTCCTTGTTAAGCAAACAATAAGCACTTCTCACTGAATAGGATGCACCCGATGCTCCCACCCATTCCCATGAATTTGGTTCCTGTTCAACTATCACCAAACCCTGTACTTCCCCTAAAAAGTTTACCGCTTTATCTAGTTCGCCCTCCATAAAATCCCTTCTCCACCGGAATTGCCACTGGCTCCCTTCCTGATTTACGGCACCCATATGTTGAATAAATTGCTGCTGCTGTAAACAAATCTGATATAACATAGGATATTTATCCTTCAAAGGTACCCTGTCCTCTTTCCATCCATCTTCGCAGAATAAAACATTGGACCCACAACCCACCTTCCATGTCAAGCATGTAGCAGACCACCCGCTGATCAAAAAAAAAAATGTAGCAGACCACCCTGCTGTCTCTAGTTAAACACAGATCTCGCCACCATATAGACTCTCTAGCCGTTGTCCTTGTGACATCTAAATTTCTCCAGCCTCCATATTTGGACTCTAGAAGCTGCACCCACAATTCCTCCGGATGATGAAAAAGGTTCCATCTCAATCAACCCAGCAAAGCTTGATTAAAACATTCCAGCTTCTTGATGCCCAATCCCCCATTCTCTTTAGGTAACCACACAGATTTCCATCATACTCAAGGATTTATTTTCTGCTCAACACTTCCTCCCCACAAAAACCTCCTCTGCACTCTCTCCAACCTAGTAACCACTTTCTTCAGCACCCTGAAAAAAGACAAAAAGAATATAGGGATCGCCTTAAGTACAACTTTTATTAAGGTCACTCTTCCCCCAAAAGATATGTATTTATGCTTCCATTTGGACAGCATCCTGTCACACTTTGAAATTATTGAATCCCAAGTCGCACAACGTCTCGGGTTAATTTAATCGGGATACCCAGATACGAGAAAGCTACATATAACACCCCACACTTATCTAAGGTACACAGATCTATAGTATTATTTTTTTTATTTTGCATCAAACCTTAGTTGTAAAGAAAAAAAACCCTGTGATTTAAGAGCGTTGGTTTTCCTTCTGGCTTTCTGTAAGTGACAATAAAACCCAAGTTTTGTAGTATTTTCATTTTTTGAGCAAAACTGATGGTGTGAATTTTCGGAACAAATGTTCTGGTGGCAGCATTTCATATGTGCGTTTGAAGTTGACAGGATGGGAGTGTTCTGAGTATGGATTGGAAGCACGCTGATTGTAGCTAAAAATTGTGGATGCTGTTTATTTTTTTTCTACACTCCACTTATTGAATTATAGTTTAGATGCATGGATGAGGTCTTGGATTTTGATATGTTAGAAATATAGTTCCAACATGTATAACAAAAACTATAATGTTCGTTAGTCATATGTTTTTGTTTCGTAATCCACTTTAAACACAGGACACCTACCATTAGAGCTTGTAGCCTCATCCACCAACTAATTTGCTATGAGTACACTATGTAGTAAGTTACTCCCTTCAATAAAAGCAGATTGTCGAGGGTCAATGATGGACGACATAACCTTTTTCAATGTAGTGGATACGATTTTAGCCACGATATTGTACACGCAACCAATAAGACAAATAGGCTTTTAGTAATTTATACGCTGTGCACGATGGCCTTTAGGGATCAACATGATCAAAATGATGCTTTTCCACCCTTGTAGCACACTCCATTAACATGAAATTCATCCAGAAAGCGTGCGAATTCAGCTTTTAGAACATCCCAGATATGTTTAATAAATTTGAAGTTAACACCATCTGCTCCATGACTTTTCTCAGTACCACAAGCCCACACACCTTCGTTCACGTCCACTTTATCAAAACTAGGTAACAGCAGATTGTTGCGTTGCTGTACACTAGTGCTAAAGGCAACCCCATCCAGAGTAGGTGTTGTCCAATATGATTCTTCAAACCTCTTCTATTTAATTTACAACTTGTTGTTTGCACTATAAAAGGCATAAGATGTCCACCCTCTCAGCAACTATCACTTTTCTGATTGTTGTCCATTTAATCCCCCCTCCCAACCCTTTAATGTTGAAGGACATGATCTTCATGGATCACCTACTGTGATTCCCAGCTTCTGCGCTTCAGCCATATGTCTAACCTCCATAGCTACAATAGAGTTTACCTAATCATTTGGGTTACAGCAACTAATAACCAGTATTTGTGCTAGTTTGAAATGTCTATCTGCATCTTTCAACCATTTATTCAGAATAGGTGTTGAAGTAGATGTGTCACTGTCTGCACCTTTCCCCCAAGCATTCCTAGAAGGGCTTGCCATTGACATAGGATTGTTAGAATGATAAGTCTCTGAAGGATTTGCCTCCTGCTCTACAGATTCATGTGTACCAACAAGGCTCAAGGATGAGTTAGCCCGCTGTTTTCCTTTGACGATATTCTCATCAAGTTGGTTATCAGTAATACAGTTTGAGCCCCAAATCCTGTTTGCACCCCTTTGACCTGGAATATACCTTCCATTGAGTACAATCCATTGAAAGTGTAGCTGACTCAAACATACTTTTATTCTCGAATCTTAACACTTAACTTAATGTTGATTTTAGTTGAAACTTTGTCCTTCTCAGATGACGAAGAAGAGGGATTAATTTTACTTATTTTCAGAAAACGCTACATAATTCAAACTTGCTTTTCTAAACTACGCTTCTTTTTCAATTCAGCTTCTGCTTTCTGTTTATGCCGTTGATCCTATTGTGCCGCATCTACCAGGATCTTCTGCTGTTAATTTTTCTTAGCAGATCTCTCATCATTTGTTGCGTCATCTTGTGACAATTTTAAATTTCCATGTAAATATTTTGGAAGAAAAAAAGACTAACTCTGTTTGAGGCATGAATTTATGATGAGGGCGCACAAAGTACTCCGTTCCTTACAAGGGCAACAACATTACAAAAAAAAAATGTCAGTTACAAAATGATTATTCTGATCTGGCCAGTGCTGTAAATTTCTGACCTATTTAAACTGGATAGAGTCGTGGAAGGCCTCATGTCTTGGAAATTTGTAGTATATGGTTGAAGAAATAAGAAATAGGGTAGTAGTTTTTGGTATGTGTGCTGAACAGTTATGTGTGGTTTATGTGAGAGTTAGTTGTATCCATTGTGGGTTGGAAAATTATTGTGTAATAGTGGTTCCCCCTCCCCCCTCCCCCTTATGTTTATTGAAGGAGAATACTCTTTCTAAGTTAACACTTATGTGCTGAGTGTTTGACAAAATTTGGTCACTAAACCAGATTGTTTAGTTGTACAATCACAGTTTTGTGTTCCTAATCCCTGAGTCAGCCATAAAGTGTATGTCCTCCAAAATTCCCTTACAACTTTTATTACCACCTTAACTGATTACCTTATGGAATAGACACACCAAATGTTGCCTGAACTTTCTGCTTAGTCTTTTCCACCTGCCTAACAACCTCTACATTTTATTCTTTAACCTCTTAACAACATCTAGGTCTTGCCATTATTTGGAGATCAATTCCAAGGTTATGATGTCTCTGTTGCAAGCATTCTTAGGAGTAATGACAATATTTGCACGTTGGCTTTTGATCAATTCCTAAGTTATGGCTCCTTGACAACTTTACAATATCGATATTTCATAATCAAAGTTCATGCAAATACAAGAACATTCAATTACCTTGCAGTGAATAGTGTGATGACTTTCTTTAAGCTGTGTAAAATGTGGCAATTTAAAAGATTATTTGTTTCTATTATCCCGAATTTTTGGAATTGTCTTTTTTTCTTTCCTTTTTCTTTCGTGTACGATATCTCTGGTGCTTCAAAAAAATGTTAGCAAATTTTTGGATATATCAATCATGCTAACGATTCAAAGTGTCCCACCCCTACATCCGATTGATCACTTCAGTCAACACTCGCTTATATTTCCACATAGGGTTATGCTCGCAGAGATGGTTGGTTTGGTGGTTAGCCTTGACATGGGCTATTTGGGGCACAGAAATACTATCATTTTAAAAAATGGGAGTTTTATTGGTGAAAAGATGTTGGATGAGGCTTTTTTTTTGTGTTGGTTGTGGTGCAAATATTTGGAGAAAGGCTTTCACATGCCTTTCCACGTTTGGGGTTGCAACCTTATGGATATTTTTTGTAAGCAGGGGAGAGTTTAAATTTTGTTACCTGTTTTGGGGGTTTTACGTCCATCCTGTTTATGGCACCTTAATTCATGTTTTCTATGTATTAGTGTGCCATAGGCTGGGTTTTGTTATCATGGATTGTTCTCTACTTTCTTTTTGTATCTATCCTTTTTTTCCTTATATATAATATATACTTTTGCTGATGAAAAAAAAAATTGAATCATGCTAACGATCATGTTCTTTTGTTCTGCATGTTAACAGACTTTGTCTCATGGAATAGCATGCCATTTTATCGACTGTTTTACAAATCCTGGTGGAGACTGAATGGGCTGATTCTGACAAACCTCCCCTAAAATTTTGGGTAAAAAAGAAGACTGCTTTATTTGGTAATTCTGATGATTATGAGACTTCAAGGGAGCAAGGAAGTTTGACATTGTCATACTTCTGACAGGTGTGCTTTCAGCTTTTTGGTTCTTTATTACAATTTGCAGGACATGATTGATTAACTTGGTTACTGGACAAATGGTAACCTATGTAGATGATAGTAAATTAAGCAAATTTGTGGTAAATTTTAGCATGATGTAGGATAGGCCATTGTTAGTGATTCGCGTTGTAAAGGTTAAAGGCTTTGGAACAGCATGCAACTTCTGTTTAATGTTGTATTTATTGATCATCCAAAAGATGAAGGTCAATAATCTTCTAGAGACAATGTGGGGAGAACATATGTGATGATATTGCTGTTGGCACCTATGATTTTGACAACATGCTGACAATTCTGAATTGCTTAATTGTTTTAAAATAAATAAACAAAACAATAACCACTTCACAATATTTTGTTGTGAATCATGTTTGTAGAGAAACCATTAGCCTCTAACTCCTTATTGGTTTTGCCTATGGTTTTTCTGGGTGTCCTGCTTCTTGTAGCTGTCCTCCATTTGATCTAGGCTCCGTGGGTTTTCTAAAAACCACTTATGATAATATTATAGCATTTTTTCTACGATAGGTGCTATCCCAACTTTTAATGAAAATGACTGTGCTACTAACTTCCTTTTTACCTTATTTTGTTATGTTAAACACTATGCTTGATACTTAATTGTTGTATGACAGAGTGTTGTTACCTTATTTTAGTACCATGTCAATTGAAAGTTGCTATGAAAACCTTGGTCCTAGCACGTGCAACTAGTTCCCTTATAGACAATAACAACGCACTCACATTTGCTGTTATTCCTAACTCATGTGTCTTTAATGTTTGCCATGACTTTCCCTATTAGCAAGACCTATTTTTTGTAATATTCAGAATTCAAATTTCTATATAGATATGTATAACATAGTACTAAAATATATTGTTTGTTGTTGTTTTAGGTGGGTTTTTTTTGCTCAGTAGCACCTAAAGGCATCTTCTAACTTATTGTTGGTTCACGAAAGGAAAACTCGTTGCTATTGTCGCCCTCACTGGATTGTGCTCTTCTATTTATTGACCATATTTTGAGGTATGTCCATTGTTCCATATACCTACTTCTTTACAAGTTGCTTTGTTCATTCCTTACTATTGCTTTGTCACACCATGCAATGCATTGTTAGTCAACCTTAGTTTCCCGTTCAAGGATCAATTCAATGAGTAATACGGATAGTTTGGATTATTCGTTGAATTGAACCTTGAATTGTCCGGTTGGACAGTTTCAGAAGTTATATGTTGTATACATGATTTGTAAATACAAGTAAAGTATGTTTTGTTTAATTTAATGAAAAGTCGGTGTAACTGCATATTGCTTTGATCTCCGAGTGCATACTTGATTGTGGTGAATTCAAATCACCGCTTTCATTTCGTGTACTTGGAGACCAATGCGAAATGCTGCCGAAATTTCATTAAATTAAATAAAACACTATTAACTTGAATTTACAAATCAAGTATATAACATATAACTTCTGAAATGGGATAGGGCCCCACCTTATTAATGTTAACATATACATTTTCATGCATATATTATTTACAATATCATCATCGCAGCTTTTTTTAAAAAACATGGATCGTAACTGGATGAAATCACCGCGCATTAGTGATGAATATGAAAATGGGGTTGAACAATTCCTCCAATTTACCACACGTAATGCAACTGCTTTGCATGGAAATTATTTTTGTCCTTGTCTTAAGTGTGGTAATGGGAGACGACAGTCCCTGAATGATATCCGATCACATCTCATATGTCACGGAATCATCCCGAGTTACACAAAATGGATCTGGCACGGTGAACTGCCGGATATGCCAACAGTTGAAACCACTTCGCAGTTTGACGGCGACACAGGACATCATATAGAAGACATGCTACGCGATCTTGGAGAAGCCAACTTCCGGCAAGCACATGCACCTACATACGAAAAATTACAAAGTGATTCAAAGATCCCTTTGTACTCTGAGTGCACAACATTCACACGATTGTCCGCAGTGTTAGCTTTGGTTAACTTAAAGGCAAGATTTGGGTGGAGTGACAAAAGCTTTACTGAGTTGCTAGTTGTGTTGAAGAAGATGCTTCCTGAAGACAACAGTTTGCCTAAAAATCATTACGAGGCAAAGAAAATTTTATGCCCTATGGGTATGCAGTACCAGAAGATACATGCGTGCCCTAATGATTGTGTATTGTATCGAAATGACCTTGCTGATCTACAAAACTGTCCGACTTGTGGGGTATCAAGATACAAAGTGAACGAAGATGATTGTGCTAATGAATCCTGCATAAACACTTCTCGTCCAGCGAAAGTCTGTTGGTATCTTCCAATTATTCCTAGGTTTAGGCGATTGTTTGCTAATGCTGATGATGCAAAAAACCTGACATGGCATGCTAATGGAAGGCAACATGATGAATTTCTTCGACATCCGGCTGATTCTCCCCAATGGGCGAAAATTGATCAGAAGTACCCAGCATTTGGGAATGACCCAAGGAACCTAAGACTTGGCCTTGCATCAGACGGAATGAATCCTTTTGGTAACATTGCCACTAATCACAGTTCTTGGCCGGTGTTGTTGATGATTTACAACCTTCCTCCTTGGTTGTGCATAAAGCGGAAATACATTATGTTGTGTATGATGATAGCGGGTCCAAAACAGCCAGGAAATGACATTGACATTTATCTTGCGCCATTGATTGAAGATTTGAATAAATTATGGGTTGATGGGGTGGATGTTTATGATGGAAATCTGAAGGAAACTTTTACCTTGCGTGCAATGGTATTTTGTACCATTAACGACTTTCCAGCATATGGAAATTTGAGTGGGTATAGTGTGAAAGGCCATTATGCATGTCCTATATGTGAGAAACATACGTCATTCATGCAATTGAAACATGGGAAGAAGACAGTTTACACAAGACATCGAAGATTCCTCAAACTTTATCACCCATATAGGCGACTAAAAAAAGCTTTTTATGGAAGTCAGGAGACACAAACAGCCCCTACACCATTGACTGGCCGTGAAGTCTATGACCGTGTGAAGGACATTGTGACTGTGTACGGCAAGACCCAACAGAGAGATGCTAATGACAGAAACATTTGGAAGAAAAAATCAATATTTTTTGATCTTCCTTACTGGTCTGATCTTGATGTCAGACATTGTATAGATGTGATGCATGTTGAGAAAAATGTATGTGATAGTATAGTTGGCACCCTTCTAAACATTAAAGGCAAGACAAAGGATAATTTAAAAAGTCGCCAAGATCTTGCTGACATGGGCATACGGCAACAGTTGCATCCAATTAGTAAAGGTCGACAATCCTATTTGCCCCCAGCAAGTCACACTTTGTCACGAAATGAGAAAAAATCTTTTTGTCAATGTTTGCGTAGTTTGAAGGTCCCACAAGGATACTCTTCAAATATTAAGAGCCTTGTTTCCGTCAATGACCTAAAATTGGTGGGTTTGAAGTCTCATGATTGTCATGTTTTAATGCAACAACTATTGCCTGTTGCAATTCGGGGTATATTGCCAGACAAAGTTAGGGTTGCCATCAGTCGCCTGTGCTTCGTGTTTAATGCTTTATGTAAGAAGGTCATTGACCCCACACAGTTGGATGATTTAGAGCATGAGGCGGCTATTGTACTGTGTCAGTTGGAAATGTTTTTTCCCCCCTCATTTTTTGACATAATGGTCCACTTAATTGTTCATCTAGTGAGGGAAATCAGGTTGTGTGGTCCAGTGTTTTTACGCTGGATGTATCCGATTGAGCGGTACATGAAGGTCTTAAAAGGTTATACTAAAAATCAATACCGACCAGAAGCTTCAATTGTTGAAAGGTATGTTGCCGAAGAATGCATTGAGTTTTGTTCTGAGTACATGGATTCAGTACAACCTGTAGGCATACCTGAAAGTCGTCATGACCACTCAAGGAGAGGAAAGGGTACACGAGGATTCAATGTTGTAACTATGAGTCGACAGCAGCTTTCACAACCTCATTTGTATGTTTTGAATAACACCACTGAGGTTATGCCGTACTTAGAAGCTCACAAACAACATGTGGCCAATACTCACCCCAAAATGAATATCATGAAGGTGTTGCAAGAACATAACAAAACTTTCACGTCCTGGTTTAATGAACAAATCTTTAGTGATGACAATGCTTCTTCAACGTTAAGACTGTTAGCTCTAGGGCCTAACTTAAATGTACCCACTTGGAAGGGATATGATATAAACAACTATTCTTTTTACACTAAGTCGCAAGATGATAAAAGCACTGTGCAAAACAGTGGGGTTACTGTTGACGCTGACTCATTACACTTTTCTCGTGCATCTGATACCAACCCAATTCAAGCTTCCATGCCATACTTTGGAGTAATTGAAGAAATATGGGAGCTTGATTATAGTGTATTTAGAGTTCCAGTTTTTAAGTGTAAGTGGGTAAACGGTAACACTGGTGTCCATCAAGATCAGCTTGGGTTTACTTTGGTTGAACTTGATAAAGTGGGTTACAAGGATGAGCCGTTCATCATGGCAGAGCAAGCGAAACAGGTGTTTTACATCAAAGATCCGTGTGACGATCGTTTTTCAATTGTTTTACAAGGAAGACCATCGATTAGTAGTCATTATTATGGTGATGATGCATCAATGGATATGTGTGAAATGGCTTCTTTCTCAACACGGATGCCCTCCATAGTTGAAGACAATGATGTTGATGATGAACATGCAAATCGG
>PYAF01003908.1:205444-266977 GCA_007407185.1 Glycine tomentella | reverse complement strand
CACAAGATGGAGGTCATTCAAGTCTTCATTGACCACAAGATACATATATGCTGAAGCTGAAAGCCAAAATGATAATGATCCTTCAGTTACATATGGTATACATCCTCAAACTTGGGAGCAATTTGTTGCTAGCAGAAAATCACCAACATGGCAGGTTAGATGGCAATATATGTATTACTTTAAATAAATTATTCAAATGCCTTGTTTGTTATGGTCGTCAATCAACAACAATTCGAAATGTGACAGGGAATAAGGAAAAAGGCTCAGGAAATCCAAAAAAATAACGAATGCCCTCACATACTTTCTCGTGGGGGTTATGACTTGCTAGAAAAAAAGCTTATGGATGAAAAATTAAAGCAGCGAGAACATGATGCAATGAATACTGAGAATTCGTTAAATATGGACGAGCCTCCATCTCCAATTCCTAGACATGTAAAGTGGAAGATGGCCCGCACAAAGAGATATGGACACATGACATCAGACGCTGCCAAAGAAATTTCCGATAAAATTGTTAGTAGAATCAAAAGTTCGTATTATTATTTTTGGTCAATTAGATGTTAATTTGTAGCTTCTATGTTGTAGGACTTGTTAGAAGAAGAAATGGCACAAGGAAGGTTTGTTCCGCATGGTCAACATGACATATTAAATGCTGC
This sequence comes from Glycine tomentella, assembly GCA_007407185.1. Classification (NCBI taxonomy): domain Eukaryota; kingdom Viridiplantae; phylum Streptophyta; class Magnoliopsida; order Fabales; family Fabaceae; genus Glycine; species Glycine tomentella. Next base: position 266,324 of record PYAF01003908.1, on the reverse strand, counting down.
TATTGGACGACCGGAGCACCCTGGTAGGGTCCGTGTTGCTGGGGCAGGTGTGACCATAACTCAATACTTTGGACACAGTTCACGTGCCTCAAGTAGTAAGTCGGGATCCATCAATCCTGAGCAGTTGGCTGGTCTAATTAAAGACCTTAAGGAAGAATGGAGGAGAGAAGTGGAGGAGGAAAGCAAACAAAGAATAGAAAAAATGAAAGTTGAATTGGAGGAGAAAAATGAAAAAATGAAAAATGAAATGGAGGAGAAAATGACCCACTTATTGAAGGAAGCAATAAAAACGGAGTTAACCCACATGGCAACACAAAAATCCCCCCCGGTTGACGCACTTTTACAAGAATTGGCTGTTCGGGTTAGCACAAAGGGAAGTGGTGTGGAAACTGCAGTCAATCCATCAGGGGAAGAAAATGCAGCTGTTGAGGTGTCACACATGGAGCTGTTTGTTCGTTCTCGTGGGTCGACAAAGCTAGTTGCGTTGGGAAAACTTTTCGGTGGAAGCTCCTCAATTCACAATGTCACATATGCAGATGATGTGGTACGGGTATCTGTTGAAAAAATATATGACGGGGATGCCCTTGTTCCATTTCCGACATCAGAGATAACGTATGTCAGAGATACCCTACACACATTTGTTGCTTGGCCCACACATTTGGTTAAACCCGTATCACAGAAGGTATAAATGCATGTTATGTTAGTTTTTTAAATAAATATAGTAAGTAACAATTGGTTATTTTTTATTTGTGTGAATGAGATAGGATGCACACACTAGCTCAGATACACAAGTTGAACCTGTTAATAGCTCATATGAACTGCAAGCAGTTGATCCTTTGGATGAATTGATGAAGAATGCGTATAAAGTTTACCATAGGCCTATACGCTTGTCGTGGGATGGGTTCAAATTTGGGATTGCTACTGTAGAAACATCATTCTTCATCACACATTCTGATATCACTGAAATTATATCTGGTGACATGTTTTTGAACATTTCTGTACTACAGCTTTGGATTATGTGAGTAACAGGCCTATACAATGTCTCAGTTAATGTCTTATTTTATTTGTAGTGTTTACAATGTTTATATTTAACAATTTCAATTTCACTTAAAATGTTAATTATAGGTTTCTAGATAAATACAGTATCAGCTTGGGTTATGGTTCAGTGTATGGGTTCATGGAGCCTCAAATGATACATAATGCAAAGGATAGACGTTCTGAATGTCAACAATACATTCAAACATGGGTGAAAGAATCACAAAGAGAGGTGTACCTAGGAGCTTATTTGAATAAGTAAGTAGGAAAGTATTGTGGAAAAATGAATAACTGTACTTGTTTATATTAAGTTGCTAATATATATAAAGTGCAGTTCACACTGGCAGCTCTTCGTTGTTTGTCCATTGACGCACACAATTGTGTGGTTGTGTTCATTGCGTAAGAAGCCAGACATTCACATTAAAGCAGTACTTAACAAGTAAGTTGTATCGAACGTTAATATTTTTACATTGTGAACTCATTTTATGCATACAACATAACCTCATGTGTTAACCAACATGTCTGTTGCATTTGGTAAATTAGTGCACTTAAGGCCTTGAATACCGGTGTTGATGGTAAATGCAATGTCGGTGCACCGAAATGGATTGAACTGAAGGTTAGACATTGACTTGACCTTCATACAGCTTGTGTTTTCATATTGAATCTGCAATTCTGAATTTTACATTTCAATGTTTAAAAATTTAGAGCCATGTGCAAAAGGGAGGTTTTGAATGTGGGTATTACGTAATGCATTGGATGTGGAACATAGTAAGTGGGGGTTTGAAGAATGAATGGACCAAGGTATACCAAGTTCAACACATGCGTATGTTCAGTTTAATTTTTTAAATGGTTCCTGACTTTGAATGTAGTGGAATAATTTGTATTCTGACTTATTCTTGCAGTGGTTCAGTGATGGCACATCATTAGACATGGACAACATAACAACATTAAGGAAAAAATGGGCATCGTTTTTGTTAGAGTCACAAAACAAATCATTGTGATGTTGTATTGTATGGTGAACGGTGTTGTTTAAAATATTCCTCCCTGTTATTTATTATGAACCAGTACACATGATTACCACATTCGGGAGATTTAGTTCCTCTAAATTAATGATCAACTTTATAACATATTGAAATGTTGTCACGTTTATTACAGCTCAAAAAAATTATGACATGTATATATATATATATATATATATATATATATGTTTTGTATTTTGTTTGGGAAATGCAACTCCGTTGCAGGGCATAGTTTAGGCAGAAATAGCGTTTGCGGTGATGGTAGATTTACTTATCAATGGATCCAACACTTTCAGGTTTGGAATGTCCACTTATTAACTTTTAACAGTTTGTATGTACCTCTTGTTTTAATCACTAAGCAATAGTATTTTTGTATGTGGTCTGTAAAGAGGATGTATGAAGACGCTTTGGACACATTGAGAATTTGAGAAAATGGTTTTTCATTTAGTTTCCCGGTTCGGTCGCTGACTTGCATAAGTGATGGTTGCATATTATACTTCAAATGTGGGTGGTAACCCATTTTGGTCCCTTTTGTTTTGTTGATTTCGTTTTCCTCATCTTGTAGCATGATAAAATGGCATCGGATAAGGTGGTGGAAACGGTCATACAATGGAACTACGTGGAAATGGAAACTGAAGGGAAGGTGTTGGGTGGTAAAAACAAGGCTATCAAGCTTCTTGTGGCATGGTGGTTCTGTTTATCATGCTTGGTTTAACTGTGCATCCAACCAGGTTGGTTTGAAGAACATATTCCTTTCCATTTTCTATTGATGTTGTTTTGTTCCATTTCATAGAGTATCCAACATTATAAGCTTCTTTGTTTATATGTTATTGTTTTCTTATGCTTTTGTTGGAATCATGTTTATGTTATGTCCTTAACATGTGACGTGGCTCAAGAGCTGCTAACTTTGCCATATTCATTTTTCCAGCTGGGAATGCTTTATGGCATAATTTTCCAACTAGACACAGTTTAATGGGAAGTTGGACAGCTTACCTCATTAGTATACTCTACGTTGAATACAGAACAACGAAAGACAAAAAGAAAGTTAACTTCAGAAACATGCCATCCAGGTTCAACTGACCTCTCAGCAACATAATTTATGTGTAATTTATGTGAAAAATTTGTTTTCCCTGCATTTTAACTTTCTTTAAAATTATAGCATCAATAATTTCTTATTAATTAATATATTACTATAAAACTTTACATTATTAGTATCTTATTAAACTCCTTAAGAAGAAATGTCTCTCATCAGGGGTCATAAGAGATAATTTTCATTTGAGAAAGAAAAATGTTAATTACTCACCATTTCTTTACTTTTTTTTAAAGGAAACCATTTTTTTTTGTTATATATATATATATATATATATATATATCTTCTTTTGGTTAGGTGATAAACATTGTTTAGTGTAATGGGAATATGTATGTATATTGTATATATGATGTATGATTATTCCTAGACCCACTTGATGATGCATGATTCGTTTTGGTTCTATAGAATATCTATATATGCAATTAATGAACTCCTATCAATTGAAGTATATGTATTTTTAACTTGATGCCCGAAAAGGAAATAAAAAGGAAGAGAGGAGTTTGCGTGAGAGTGGAATAAATCTGGCCACACAGCTGACCCTCAGAGAACTTACTTTTATTTTTATGTTTTTTGAAATTGGCATATATATTAATTATATTATTCTTTTTTAGCCCATAGAATATGTGTTCCAGTATCCGAAAAGGCAAGAAGTTGTTGATTTGTGTCCCCATGATAAAGATAATGAAGGCCAGCAAGGGAACAAAGGCTATAATGAGAAGGAAATATTTTGAATTTAAGTTTAGAAGATGGAAAAAACGTAATTAAAAGAGAGAATTTTATTAATTAAAAATATCAATTAAATTCTTCAATGAAAATTAATTACCTATAAATTCAATAAACAAAAATGAATCTAGAAGTCTTATAAAGGTGGACTGAATTTTTTTTCTTCCTTTATCATTTATTTAAATGTCCAATTTTTTAAAATTTATAATTTTTACACACAAATTATAACTAATTTTTATATTAAATAACATTTCTAAGAAATATACTTAGTGTTAATTGATAGACATTTGATATGTATGAGATAGTTAGTAGTCTAGATTTCAGCCGTTGCAGCTCCCATTATTTTAAATAAATAAGATGAAATTAAGCACAAGACAAGTTAACGTGAACATTATCTATGTTTCAAGCCCAAACATCTACTGCATGAATTGATATGCACAGATTATTTTAAGTATAAAATCAGTTATTTGACTTCACCTAACAATTAGGTTTTGGAGAGCTGGTTTCATAGGTTGCATATATGTTAACCAAACATCCGGAAGGGTTTACATATTGAAGTTTAATAGAGAAACAGGAAGTTCTTCTTCTGGATGCAGGTTGGTGTTATTATTCAAGTGCTTACCTATATGATTAGTTCTTACATTTCTACAGGATCCTTCATTGTGTCTAGGAATCAAATGCTGATGTTGATTCACAACTGTGTAGCTCAGTGAATGATTACATTAATAGACCATTAGGTAAGTTGCTTCCTCTTGGTAGCTTAAGCCTCCTGTCAATGGATAGTCCTGCTATTCTGCTTAGATGTCATTGTGAAATAGAGTTTTGTTCCTAATATAAATGAAAGGAAAGAATTCATGACAAAAAGTTTCTATGTCAAATTTTAAATAGTTTTACAAATTATAAAAGTTTGCTCATTTTGTATTGATTTCTGGATCAGAAAAATTTAATCCGTTGGAAACCACTTCTTTTCAAGAAGTATACATATTTCTTTGTAATTCAACTCTATTTATCGACAAAAGTTTTCCGCTTATGAAAACCATTGAATGCATTTGAAATTATATACTGATTAACAGAGTTGGTTGGTGAAGAGGAGCCTCATCGATCCCTTCCACTTCTGCTTTCTGAAGATATGGCTGAGGATGACATCTCGTCCAGGTACTTATGTATTTTGGATATTCACATGTTTGCAGATGCTATGAGTGGCAAAATTAATCAGTTTTTGTTTGTTAGTTTGTGCACTGGCCATATGTAATATAGGTGGTTTTGGTAATAGAATTCAGTGTGTATCCCATTCTTTTTACAAGGATTTATATCCTTTTTTTGTGCTACACTGATTGATTGAAACAAAGCTACTCTATCATGGCTATGAATTTTGCACCCTTTGCTTTTGCAAGGTCAATGAATTAGTTGAAACTCATTGGAAATTAGTTGGAATAATAATGAATTTTTGTAAGCCACGTTTCTCTTTACTATTGACCACGATCAGAAAAAGAAAAAAAAATAACGAAAATCAAATTCCATTTTAACCTTTGTCCGTGTGGGCTAAGCTTATGTAGTGGGTCGTCACATGTTCACATGGTCAGTTTCCATGTGCTCTTGATTGGTTTATGGCTCCTACACTCGTCCCATTGTTTCTTTCTTTTTGTCCACAAATCAAAAGGAAAAAAATACTTATAATAAAATAGCTTATGACTATCGTCTCATTCTTTAGTTTTTAATTAGTGCATAATGCGTAGTCTCACAATCCTTTTCGTGGATCATGATTTTGTCTTCAGATCAAGGGTAAGGTTTTGTGCCCACACTGGTATTAATTATAATTAATTAAATAAACCAAAACCCATTAAACCTTTATCATCATCCACCACTTTAAAAACAAACAAAAATTAGTAATATTTAATTTCTAGCAGCGTCATTAGAATTAGAATACAACTAGTAGTAGAATTTTCATAGCTAGATAGAGAGAAGTTAGTGGTTTTTAGTAGTTCTTACTTGACGGCTTGGTGATTGGTTGTTTTCCATGTTCCCCTTTCTGGGGATTGTTCTATTTTCCCCATGAATTTTGAAAACATATGTTTGGCTTTGCTTTCTTTTGTGGTCTCTCTCTCTCAAACTGCAGACCATGTCTAGTTTAGTTCCTTAGTTCATTTATCAGCATATGCATTCTTATTATTATTTCCTGTTTCTTCCAATGGTTCCTCCCTTCTTCTAGGGTTCTCTTCCACCTGATTCATTTGACTCTCTGCCAAGGTGGAGGCACTTCACTGTCTCATTTAGGATTTTGACTTGAGACCCATATTTTTTTCCTTTTCTCATTACAGTAAAAAAATCTAAACAAGAGATGGAATCTGGACGTAGGATCTACTCAGTTGATGAGTTCAGATTGGACCCAAATGCCTGACTGATCCTAACCATGTCTTTGTTGGGCCACAGATTGGAGACGGAGCTCATGCCAAAGTCTACGACAGAAAGTAAGTTCATTTCTTCAAATCCGTTTTCCTATTTCCTCTCCACAAGCTTAAATTTGCTATCTTTACTTATTGGGCAATTGTATATGTGGTTTTGTGTATTTTGGGTGCCATTTGATTATTGATTGTGTGTGTGATTGACTGATTTGTTAAGCATCATGCTTTATAGCTTACTGTGTGGACTGCGATAATATTACATGTTAATTGAAGTTTGGTTGTACTTCAGCTTCATTTCCTTCAACAATCACTGATGGGCCTGACTTATGCTTTATCTGATCCGAGTAATTGTTTTTGAATTTCTTTTTATGAGGATTGCAGTTTTGTGAAGCAGCTTTTGATTCTTTTGCTGGGTTTGTTTCAGATATAAAAACCAATATCATGTTGCATGCTGATCCTTTTCATAGCTACTGTGTGGCACTCATTGTAGTTTCTCATTCTGCTTTGGAGCAATGGGCTTCAAATCAACGGATTGCTTATTCTGATCTTTCAGAATTGTGCAGCAAAGAAGCAACTGTGAAGGAGGTGCATGCATCAAAGTTCTTTTACAAGTTATTTTTAATATTTTGGAAAGAAAATTCAAGTTTAGAAAGTACATTATTGCATCACTTGTAAATGTATGCCTCAAGGTCAAAGTTTTGTTACAACTTATTTTTAATATTTTGGAAAGAAAATTCAGGTTTAGAAAGTACATTATGCATCACTTGTAAATGTATGCCTTTTGTATCAAAGTTCTGTTACAACTTATTTTTAATATTTTGGAAATAAAATTCAGGTTTAGAAAGAACATTTATGCATCACTTGTAAATGTATTGCCTTTTGTATCAAAGTTCTTTTACAAGTTATTTTTAATATTTTGGAAAGAAAATTCAGGCCTACAATATGCTTGTTTGAACAGTTGGAAATATTTGCTTTGTACAAATTTTGGCAACTTCCAGTTTATTATAAACACAAAATAGGAACCCCCTGAAAAAAAAAAAAAAAAACAAACAAACAAACAAAGACGGTTGTCTACTAACCGTCTTGGAATGTACAGCAACGAAGACGGTCTTCGGTACAGACCGTCTTAAAAAGATATTTTTTAAAAAAAATTTTTTACATATTCCAAGACGGTTGCAGCATAAACCGTCTTAGAATTTCGACACATACGAAGACGGTTTCCGGATAAACCGTCTTAGAAACTATTTTTCCTATTAAAAAAACACGGATTCTGAGACGGTTGTTTGCTGTAACCGTCTCAGAATAGCTATATACTAAGACGGTTACGTAGAATAACCGTCTTAGTTTGTACCCATTCTAAGACGGTTACAGTAAATAACCGTCTTAGAAAATGTTTAATTTTTTTTTTTTTTTTGTAAAAACATCTTCTAAGACGGTCATACAACCGTCTTCGTAAGTCCCACTTTCTAAGTCGCGCGATACAAGGACGGTTGGACAACCGTCTTAAAAAGCCTATTTTAACCGTCTTAAAAAACTTGTTTTCTAGTAGTGTATAGTGAGAGAAATGTAAATAAATCCTAATTTAGAGAATAATTTGTCGTAATTTCATAAACCTCATTACCATAACAAAAAAAACAAAGTTTTATATGGGTTACAAGCATTCATTCACTAAGCCTCCTTAGACTCACCTAGTTATTCTTTCTATCTTGCCTCTTTAGGAAACTAGAGTACTATTTCTTAGCAGAGTCTTTTTCGGACTCTAAGCAAATTATGAAGAAATGTGTACAAGAGCAATCACTCGTTATCATATGTCCTAACATTGACCTATAAAAAAAGTGATTTTCTTCCTTCTTGAGCCAAATATGTTAATTTGAAGGAAGAAAATTCTAGTCGACATGTGATGGAAAACTTTGGCCACGATGTTCATGCATTCTATCAAAAGCTATATATTTTGTCTCTCCCTTAATACTTTGATTTTCAGCTGGCCAGAGACTTTCATGTAGCAATGATTTGCAACTAACTTACCATTTGCAAAGCCAATTTGGTTCTTGAGAGTTGAGACTACACTAAAGCTTCTTCTTGTGATGAAATGATGGAAAGTACATCCTACAGCGTTTACATAGTTGCTTTTACTTTTAGATTGAACCCTGTCACCAAATCTGCTTCTGCGGACTTTTGGTTAATTATACTTGAGGAATCTCACGCTAGCTGTCGTGTTGTCAACGTTAACTGATTTCTTTTTTTCAATTTTGTGCATTATAGGTAGTTAGTGCACTTGCTTATTATATCACTATCTTAACACTATCTTCCTTCCAAGTGCACACTAAATATACGCCATGGCCCATTTTTTATTCTTATGATCCTATATATAGAACTGGATGCAAATCTTCCATGTTTTCATTGAGTAATAATTGGGGCATAAGTGATACAAAAGAATGTACATTCTGTTATGATGAAATGACAAGGCAAATTTTGTTTTAATTTATGGGTGTAAATAGGTGAATATGATTGATCTATCTTGAAGTCTAATTTAAGGCATTCAAGTTGTAGTTGATTGGTAATATATAGTCCAATCAGAGATGTGTTTAAAGTCCTGCCCTTCTCACTTTGCAAAGTGGTCTGCCAGATCAGAATTATGTAGTTTGACATGTGGGTTAGGTGGCTAGTGTAAAGTCACAAGTGGAGGAAAAAGAACTTTTTGTTGAAAACGTGAAGTGTAATTTGGCAGCTTATTCCTATAAACTATTAATTTCACAAAATCAAGCAGAATCAGCTAAGTGGTTATATCTTGTATTTGAGCAAGTTAGCAGAGTTGTTGGCGGTTAAGATGGATGTGGGCTTTGGTTGAAGTGTTGGACCAATGGAGCAGGAGAAATATTTGATTAACATTTCCTTATATTTATATTCATATTGGAGAACTTGCTTCGGATTGAAGTTAATATGAATCTTTTTTTTTTTTTTTTGGATAGAGTAGATCTAGTTGTAGATTGTTATTACTTGTGAATCTTATTTGTCAATTCCAACCCACAATGGTCAGAAACTACTAATGAAAAAGAAAATTACTTATTTGTGGTGACTTAGAAAGAGGAAAAAAAAAAATTAAGGGAACAATTCTGTTGTATCATGATACTAACCGTGTGATATAGTCGACATGTTTAGGCTACCATTGCTAGAGAATTTCATTTTTTATGCAGTTTATGAAAGTTTCAACTGTATATATAACCTTTAATTATATTATATAGTAACATGTTTAGGCTACCATTGCTAGAATCAGTCTAACATGGGATATCTTCTTGATACAGAAAATGTTAGCAATTAAGTTATAATATGTAACTACAGTTTCAATGCTATAATATCAAAATTATATATGTTGGCCAGTCTTAAGCCTAGCTTGATCCAATCACTTTATGCAGATTTTTTATATTGCAGGTAAGTTTTATTGCAATCACTCTTTTGATGTGACACCCATTTCTCGAATTCGTGCATTTAAAATTAAAAAATTCACGCTCCTATAAAACTAAATTTAGAACTCGCTAGTCTTGCTAGACTTTTGAGTGCTTTCCTTTATCAAGTTAACTGGACTATGTCTACTGAACACCCTCATGGTCTCAACTATAGTACTGGCTATGTGAAAGTAGTCGAAACTTTCTAAGGACTCAATAGGTTTGTGTCTTGAAGTTATCGACCTTCTTGATGGATGTCGGCAACTCACCATGAGGAATGGTTTTTTCTATTCACATGCTTTCGGGGTTAATTTGGTCTTTTTCAGTATAGACCATATGCATCTTGTAAGGAAGATAATCTTACTCAAACTTTTTAATATTATTATGAGTGACAAACTTTTTTCCGAGTATATATTTAACGCTTCTGCATGTATAAGACTCAAACTTGATGCTACCAGATTAATTTGGTCTAATTAAGAAGATAAAATTTGTTTTGCGATACTATTAATTCATTGGGCACCTGTGTCATTATTTGCTAGCTAGCTGTACAAGTATTTTAAACTTGAAGCAGCATTTCTGTAATGATCCTCACAATATTAAGATAAATGCAGTTCAAATGATTGTTTGAGTGCATGAGTAAAAAAAATTCAATGTTAAGAGTGTGCACACTCTTTTTCCTTCTTAATTCAACAATACAGTACTAATGATTCTGTTTGACTTCAGGCAGATTCATTTCACAATGCATGTACAGACAACCTTAATTATTCATATTGCATGTTTTATTAAGAGGTTAGTCTAAAACATAACTAAACCAAGTTGAAATTGAAGAAAAAGCTCGAAGTTGTACGTTTGGGTTTGCTTGGTTGCATGCTAGCAGCACAGTTGTTTCCACTGTTATGTCTCTGACCACTGATATATATGGAAGCTATCATATAGACCAATTAATCAAGCTGCAGCCAGAATCCTGAGCTGCAATTTGAAAACCACTGTTGAAATTTTACCGTATCAACTTTTTGAAGGAATTTATGGCTACTACTATATACTTACATCTAGCTGTGAATGTGGTCAACCAATATAGGCAGAGCTAGCCCCTAGAGAAAGAAGATCCAATTAGACCTAAACCTATAATCTGTTAACTACATGTCAACAAAAGTTGCTTTCCATTCAACTGTAGTACCACTCTTGTGGGGCATTTGTCCAATTGGAAAAGTTACTATTCTCAAACTCGACTCATCATGAATAAAAGCTATCTCTTATTAAATGGCTGGTGAAGTGAACATGAGCCTTTGGCAATGTGCTGAATGGCCTAATAATAATAATAATATTAAAACTGTGGAAGGGAGAGTAGGGCAGATATTATTTTGCTACACAACACAACACTTACTTGGAATGGCTATAACACGACACATTAAAGTGGAGTGCTTGGTCCCCCTCTATCAACAGTTCTATATTTTTTGTACTAGTTGAATAGCTAGTCAATTAAGATCGCCCTGAAACGAGATTGCCAAAAAATATGCTGTTCCTTTGCACCGTTCTTTGTCTGCCCGAAGAAAGGAAAAGAAAATAGACATGGTGCTAAGTAATGCCTGACATAATATAGGATTCAGTACTTTAGAATATGCCTCAGCCTTTGGTGAGATTCTTGTTATATTTCCCAATAAATCAAGGAAAGTTTATTGGGGTATCATGTAGTAACATGGAAACAACCATACATTTCATTTTCCCTTTGTAACATTTTGGATCATAAATTAGAAAGGCAGGAAGTGAGGCCATGCCATAAATTATTCATGGGTTTCTTTTCTTTAACTTCGGATTATGTATATGAAAAGCAAAGCAAGCCCGTTACAGGTTTTTATTTATTTTTTTTAGCTTTTTTAGATGAAAGTTAGATAGTTTGTGGTTAACAAAACATCATGGGAAATTTGATGAGCAATGATGGAGTGGTACGGCAATATTAGATGATACCGTGATTCTTTTATGTAGAAAAGAGTGATGATTAGTTGCAGTGGAATTCTTGGTGCAACAACAACAAAAACCCGAGTTTGGTGGGATGGATGCAGGGTTTTGGATCCAATGGCATTGTGGAATGTGACACATTGTGATAGTGCCACGTGGATGTCACATGGAAAAGGTGGGGGACTGCGAATGAATTAATGTGAAGAAAAGGTGGTAGAGATGGTTTTCTCCTTCCAGAAATTAAGTTGTGTAAGATTACTATATGGTCATATCATGGTATCGATTAGGGATAGAATCAGAATTTTAAGTCATGAGAATAACATTCATATTAAGGTTTCTTCTTAGTGACATGATATGATTAGTGACAAAATCAGAAATTATATGTCATGAAAATAACATTCAGATTCTTCTAATAGAAAATGGCTTGATCCTTTTAAATAAAATCTAAAATTTGAATCTTATGAAATAAATGTAATTAAAAAATAATTTCATCAAAAGTGATCAATTCTTCAATAAAGATTTATCATCGTTAAAATTTATAAAAATTGTCAACCAATAACATGATAATAAAAAAATATTAAAAATTCATCCCAGATAAATCTTTATTCGATATAGCTTTATGCTTTTAAATTTATGAAAATATATTAAGAATATTTAACATGTCATGTAAAAATTAATAAAAATTTTAGTGACAATGCATTAATATATAAGTACATGTTCCTCTACTCCATCACCAATTCACCACCTTTGACGTTGCTTACAGTTGCAGAGGGACAGTGACCACTCAGTGCAACCCATTGGCTGCTAGTACAAAGTACACCTCTCTCTTTTTGCCCCCTTCCCTGACTGCTGCACACATAAAGAAAGGGAAAAAGGGGGAAAAAAAAATAAAAGAGAAAGAAAGAAAGAAAAGAAAGGAATAGTACAATGTGGGACATCTTCTCTTTGATGGTGGCCTAACCTTGTGTTCCCATTCCTGGATACCATGATCAATAACACTATCAATTATGTTCGATTTGAATGCTATATATCTAGTGCTTCTGAAATGCCTGGAATAGTATAATTCATGTACAAATTTTTTAGAATAAGTCTTATTCAAAAAATAAAAAATTGAAAAAGATCTAGATATGAGAGAAGTTTGGCTAATTCCAACTAAAAATTTTGAAGGGTGTGGAAGTTTGGAAATTGAACCAACCACTTCTTTATATGAAAGTTCACTATTGGGGCCAGTCTCACTGCCAACTGAAATTCGTATTTAAGCTTTTAGAATAGTTGATTTTGAGACCCAAAAAGGAAAAAAGAATTGCTGATTTTATTATCTACAGATCAGATTCTTGTACCATTTTGTTCCCTTTCTCCCAATTGAATTTGATTTTTCTAGTTCTCTCATTGTTAAATTGTGGATGGTTTTGATTTGACCCTTTACATAATCTTCAGTGAAGTGATTACATAATTCCCAATAAGCTCTAATAACCTAGCTAGCCCTGTTTTTATGCAAATATGGTATTGTTTTCCATCATTTGCTTTCAAGCAAGTTGCATTCCATTTTTCAATAATTGAATAGGATGGTATTGGTTTTTTTTTCTCTTTTTGTTTGCTAATTGAGAAGAGAAAAGCTATGCAATGCACAGGGGGGCTTTAATTTTCCCCTCCCCCCCAAATCCCCCTCTGTGTAAGGTTTTTATGCACTATGTTTTGAAACATTGATCGTCACCAACCAGTGCATTATAGTTCAAGAGGGGCCCATTTTCGGGGACATGCAAGATGTGGGGCCTCGTTTGTTTTTGGGCCATAGCCCACCAACTTTACAGCCTAATTGGATTTGCATCTATCTGAATTGTGAATATTGGAAGGGTACGTAGTACCCCCAAGCTCAAAACCCCGTAGCAAGTACCATGTTTTATCACGTAAAAACGTCAACATAAGTCGGCATCATCATCATCATCACCAATTTGGAACTAAGAGATATATTGATGGGCCTGATGCGTTTTAAAATATTTGTGATGGAACGGGGAATTTTATAAAATTTTCAAGAGGCACTATAAGAATGAGGGAGAATATATAATATATACTCTGAAGAAGTGTGCCCCCATGTAGTCTTATATTCAAATCTTTAGTTCGTTTTGGCCATACCCCCATGTGCCCTCCATCCTGTAAAGTGGTTTTCTTATTTATCTGATTACAAGGAAAAACAAATCAAATGTTAGTGCTGTGTGGTTTGACATGAAATGACATCTTCTCAATTTGATATCATCATCCTTTTCCGTGAAAAGAATATATGATCAGGTGCATCTAGAAAATAGGACGTGGCTTAAGCCAAGACCCATTGATATCATGCCACGTGTTTGGATTGGTGGAAAAATGTCGAAATAGAGGGAGATAAATAAAATACAATGGTATTATGTTTTCTATTTGACTTGTTTCATTATATTTCATTTTTTCTTTTCCCTAAACTGAGAGGAATGGAAGTTTTGTTCTACTGCTATATCAGAGCGTATCTAAACAATGGAATGCAAATTTTATTATTCTATCATTTTAGTTTTCATGTCATTTTTATTTTAATTAATATCATCATCTAGATCATTCACTTTGTTCGCGATATATAAGTGCTGAGGTTGAAGCAAAATTGAGACAGAAAATTGTAGAGCAACAAGAAACCATGCATTAATTGATCACAAATAGTGTCCTTGCACGATAAAATAAAATTATGGCTTTATTTGCTAAACATGCAAACATTGATCTAGCTGCAATGAACTTGGATGAAATGATGCTGTAATGGGTCATGCTACTGCTAGAAGTGACGCTACAAGTGATCATGATGTTGATTATTAATGATTAGTATTTATAAATTGATCATTTGCATTGGACAAATTTCAAATGGATAAATTCAGTGATATTGATTAGTATTTATAAATTGCTGGTAAATATCTTTTTATAATTATATTATGTTTACCAGAGCATTGTTGCAAAACAGGATATTTCAAAAATAACTGGGACAAATTGTAATGCATGTCTTTCGTCCTGAATATGTTAAAGTGTCACAAAATATTTTTTTTACAATCCGTCGCATATTTGGGATGGAACTATTTTCATAATCTTGTCCCTAATTTTAATTTGAAAAGAATATATAAAATTTAAATTTTAAATTTTTTTTTTGTCACAAATTCCATTCCAAAATTTCTTAGAAAATTAATAAAACAATAAAATTCAATCCCTTTTTCCGTCCCAATATTCTGACGGAGTTAAAAATCCGTCCCAAAATAACTGCGACAAGCAAAAAAGTGATGAAATTAATTTACCCCAAATTCGGTCGCATAATCATTTCAGGTTGGAATATTTCACTATCGGATGACGGATATTTTCGTCTCAAATCAATTTTTTTCTTGTAGTTTCTTCCATAATTCCCCACCAAATATATATATCCAATGAGACCCCTAATGGCCCTTAGTAAGACCTGAGAAAGAGATAAGGGATAGAGCTGAGAATGGAAAATTGAGAGATGGAGAGTATTGACAAGGACCGAATTCCACAATTCCCCACCAAATAGATGTTCCCAGCTCATAACTCCTCTTATCAACTAAGTTATCAAGTGATTTATTGTGCAAAAATAAGATGTTGAGTTTCATCATAAACTTTATCAATAATGGACCAAATTCAATACATGTTATACATGGATAGGTGTGTAACTATCACTCTCATTTTTTAACATTGATGCACCAAAACCCCTCGTAGTTAGAGAAAAACGGGGCGTAGGACCTCCGTTTCAACAGAGTAAAGGGGAAAGGGGGCACTTTAATGTGAATGATCAAATGTCTATATCTCTTGGTGTCCCACATATCTCAGTCATGTTGTCCTCAACCACAGCACTAGATGCCTATTCCATCTCTCTATCATTGCAAGTCCTTTTCAGTTCCCTGTTGGCTAAAGAAGCTATCATCATCAAGAGCTCCCTCCCAACCCCACACCCCAAGACTTGTAATCATTAATTTCCATCTTACTGGGACTTCTTCATCAAATCATTATATAGCATAACTAATTGTCAACTTTGCTTGATATGACAAATTAATTAGAACTCATTGATTAGGCTTTTTAGAGTAAATGATCTTTCACTGATCATCATTAATTAGAAGCAATACAACTTCTTGGGCTGCTTTTCCTGTTTCCAAACCTCAAACCTAGCTAGATATACCTCCACATTATGCTCCCCTAGCTAGGTACATATATGCTTTGGAGAAATAATTAGAGATTAATTTCTATGTAATTTTACATATAAAAAAATTAACATTTGTCAATTAATAAAAAATTATTATTGATATAACTTTTTTAAGGTAGTTATTCTAAAAATTAGTAAATTTCTTATATATGTGAGTTTGTGATGGAATGATAATAATGTACTCCTTTTATCTTAAAATAAGTATTGCATTTGAAAAAAATATCCCAAAATAAGTATTATTTTAATTTTTTAATGTAATATTAATTTTTTTTTCAACAATACCTCTAATAAGTATCATTTTAGCTTTTAATTTAATGCAAAATTAGTTAGAAGGTTAATTTTATAAAATTATTATTTTCTTTCATTTATTAATTAATTTTAATTTTCATGGTCTGTGAAAAAACATCTAGGACATGCAACACTTATTTTAAAACGGAGAGTAAAAACTTTTGACAATGTTAATGTAATTATTGATTACACAAATAATTAATCAAAAATCTTCTTATGCATGACACACACAAACACTAGCTACATACTACTATATATTAAATTTGACAAGTCAATAATAATTTGAAACAAGGCTAGGTGGCAGCATATGTTTCATGGGAATGGAACAACTAAACGTTTTTTAGTTAAAGGTTAAAATTACAGCCTAGAAGTGGACCTGACCTACTTATAATCCAACTAGTTCTGTCCTAGTTGTCCAACAAATGAGACAATGATGGGTCAGATGTATATACTTACAAACATTGTGAGTGTACAGTAAATATTTGTAAAGCCTTGGAGAAAGTGGGTTTTGATCAGAATATATTGAACATCTGTATCACATTAACTGCAGATGATCTAGGTAGAACTTTTATCATCATCATCATCTTCTAGATCTCCATTAGCTTGACAAACCCTTAGCTAGTGATCGCTGCTTGTTATGTTACTGAAAGGCTTGATCAATCACTTTCTGTTTGACTAGCTAGCATAAACAAAAAGTTTCTCCCTTTTATTAGATGGTGTTGTGTCATGATGGGGGGTGGTGTATGAATATTGAATGGCATAGATTGAAGGTTCATATATTTGAATAATATGTAACCCTTCATATTGGACATACTACGTGTACGTGCTATATGTTGTAGTACTGTTTGAATGGACAATATTGTCCTAGTGAGAGAATGAACATTTTATTGAGAAGGTTGAAAAGTTTAAGAAACTGATAAGTGTGATAGTAACATAAGGAAGTGGCTTTTGTTTTGGCTCATACACTTGCCTTATTTCCTTTGGGTCGTGGATGGCTACTATAGTGGGTAGGCAAAGCTTTTCTTGGCCAAGATGGTGACTTGCAATCCGATACTTCACGTGATGCTTTGGAGGTTTTCTCCATTGGAAAAACTACCAAGTCGCAGACTTTTTCATGCATTTGACCATCTTGTTTCCCATTACACTCCATTGGACTTCTGTGAATTTCTTCCACTAGCTTCTTTCTTATATATATATATATATATATATATATATATATATATATATATATATATATATTTGTGTGCATAATTTTAAAAAGAAAAACGGAAACGTTGCTGGTAAACGTTTTCTTTCCGAGTGGAGCTTGCTGATATAATAGATCTTATAGAAAGGATACTAAAACAAAGAAAGGGCGTAATACATTATAGAAAATTAAACTCACACACCTATAAGTTATGTCTCGTAATCTGATCAACTCTTCTGTCTTGAGGGCAAGGTTGAACGTACTGCTCCCTCTTTCCTTTTTTATAAAGCAAAAAAGAAAAACTTATTTCACACTTACTAAAACTATTAGATAATTTTATTAAATTGTGTTAATCTCAAAAATCAAATAAGTTATTTTCCTAAACTATCTTTTATTAAAATTTGATATCAAGCATAAAAAAAAATCTTTGTCCAAATCTTTGTCCCTATGAAAAATAATTTAAAGATAGTATTATTAAGTAAGACAAAGTTAATTAGTTAATTTGTACTTAATTTGAGAACAAAGAACAAGTAATTTTCGTTGCTTATAAAGGAAGTATTTGTTTATGTTCGATTAATTTTTCTGTAACTGACAGGGTACAATGTGATTGCATTGATTTTTGTGCATGTTTTAAAATAGATTATATATATACATGTCCAGAAATTTGTTGTAAAATTATGTTTGAGACAAAAGTAATTTTGTTAACGTATTATATTTTTGTTTTTTTGTTCATTTTATTTTTATCTTGTTGAATTTGTATTAGGACATATGTCATAACATTTTTAACTGCAAATGAAATATTCACTAAGTATTTGATATATATTAAATAGATTAATATGCACTGATGTATCCAGAATTTTTTTAGTGGGAAGAAAAAAAACTCAATAATATTTTCACAATACCTAAGTTTATATAAATTTAAAAGAGTAAAATGCATAAAATTAGTATAAATTTATTTTCTATTTTATATTTTTTATATTCTGTTTTTAGAAATACATATTTTATGGGGGGCAACACCTTATAGGGACAAAGATAATAATTATTTAATATATTCATCTATGAAAATTTACTTTGCGAGATAAATTGCCCAATACCTATGTACATCCGTCTCTGATAATAGGTATATAAAACTAGCTTCAAAAACAAAATTTAATTGGCACAATGGATTATAATATTATTTTGAAAAATTATAAATGTATTTTCTTTATTTGAAACTTGTTAATAAATATTTCAACTCTATATGTAAAAAAAGAAAATATTTTCATTCATATTTCAAGTAATCTTGATATATGTTTTATTAAATTTATTTTAGAGAAATAATTATATTTGTATTTAAAAAGAAGAAGAAGAAGAAGAAGAAGAATACTTTTAATTTTTTTTTGAATTAAAAGTGTTATTGATTATGAATTATTATTCTAATTTTTATTATTTTGTTTAGTTGATAATATAAAATTTTTAAAGAATTCAATTAACTACTACTAATATAAAGAATTTTTTCAATGAAGCATAAAAATAATTATATATTTATCTAAAACTTAATATCTGACAAAGTAAATATGAAAAATATTGTTAAGGTGTATTTATTAATGCATAAAGAATTTAAAAAATAATGTTGATCAGTCCTAAGTATGTAAATATGTAACTATATTTAAATATATATATATATATATATATATATAATTTTATCGATTGTAATCATCCTACTTGACTGACTTAAGTCAGATGAAGTGTGATAAAATAGAATTAATAAATATAGTTTAATATATTTATTATTTTGTAAAATTTGTATATATAAATTTATTTAAAATACTGTTCAAATATTATTTTTAGTATATAGTCCATGTTGTTAAAGATGATAAACCAAAAAAATGTTACGAAAATTTAGATGTGTGGTAGTGACTAATGACTTAAGATTCTTTATAACTTTATTCATAATATAATTATATGGCTTCGGTTTGAATTAAACATTTTTATATTTTATCTATCATTATATTTCACATTATTATTTTTATGCCATATTACAAATTAATACACCCCTTGATTTCCTTTTGTTACTGTTAGAGTGTTAGTAATTTTTTATTTATGTTTAAATGCCATAATATACAATTTTATTGAACAATAAAATACTTCTTTAATTCCACCCTTAATAATTAATTAATATATGTTTTAAGAAAAAAAATTAATATAGCATATAAAGGCTATAATAAAACTAATTTTTGCTAACAGTTTTAATATAATTAAAATATTAATTATATTTCGTAATTTTTATTTTACGATTTAAATGTCAAATAAAAAATATTATATTAAGTAATTTATCAATTGATTGTATAATCTTGAAATTAAATAAGATTTTTTTTTGTACAGTTGAAATAAGAGTCTTTTTTTTCAAATTTTTGGAACCAAAAGAAAATGTAAAACGTGATGTCCATATAGGCATTTATGATATGTACCCCGGTGTAAATTTTAACCTATATATTAATAATGTTTATAATTAATATGCCCAAAAAAAACATTATGCTTTATTTTAAGGTACCTACATATACTTTGCGGATTATGATCCATTAAAAGTCGTAAGTCGTGGCTTCCAGCTTGACCCTTCACAATTTGGTGCTTTCCACTTCATGTTTACAGCTTTCCACCAATATTTCTTGGCTGTAAATCAAGAACTAAATCGAACATAAAGGGTATGTGTTCTAACATTCACATCCAACTAACACCATATGTAATTATTGATAGATATGATCAGAGAAAATACACAGCGTGGAATATTCTACCCCATCTGTACAGTATTTTTCCTATTGTCTTTTTAAAAAAAAAAATCAGAATAACTTTTAACAATTATAATTATGTTAATCCTAAGTATAAAATTAATACAACATCTTTCATATGTATAATATCTTATATTTTCGTGTCTCTCTTTAGAGTTGATTTTTGATACATTCTAGATGAATAAAACTTGTAGATAATGACAATATAAAAGTAGCAACAGTATTTTATATAATTTTTTTATAAATAGAAATGCAAAACTTATAGATAATATATAATATGGTTGTGTTTGTTTCAAGATATCAAATTATTTTCAGGAAGATAATTTGAGAATATCATATATTCACATTTGATATAATTTAAAAAAAAATCTTAGATATTATTAATTTCTAGAAATACAAAATATTTATATTAATCTCCCTTACTTTTTATTCATGTGGTTAAAAATGACTATTTTACACTAATTCTCATGGAAATAAAAGTTACTTTTTTCTTTTATTTGAAAAGGTGATAGAATATAGAATTAGAGACACCTTCAATATTACCTGGGACATCAATGACATATCTTGAGGCTGCCAATAAAGTCTCACTTAGAAGATTTTGGATGAGTAGAGACACGTGATATAGAGGATTTTAAACCTCTAGATTTGACTTTTCAATTCATTTTGGAAGTCCTTCTTTCGCTCTAGGTATGCTTTAGATCTATTTCGGTTGCCAATGAATTAAGTATATATGGGAAACTCTCCGTCTAAGTGGTTAATCTACTATTATATAGTTACTTAACTAGTCCTCAAGCCTAAGGGATCTCCTTTGCAAAAGGTTACACACCAAGTAGGAAGTAGCATAAGAGAGATTCAAACTTACATGAAAGAATAAATGTTAATTTCTACAATATCTATCCTGGCTTCATTATTCTATATTTCTTTTTCTACTACTTTAATTTTTCTTTTTCCAACTTTTAATTAAATGATTGTCTTTCAAAATTATTAAATATCAACCAAACATGTTTATGAAATAATATTCTTAGGCATAACATTTCTGAAAATGTAATGTTAATATGTGATTGAATATGCACATTTATACTCTTATTTTACTCAAAACCTATCGCAAACTAATATTTGTGAATTAAAACTCGGTTAATTAGTAAAATATCTTGAATTTATAAAGTATAATAGTCCATTC
This sequence comes from Glycine tomentella, assembly GCA_007407185.1. Lineage (NCBI taxonomy): Eukaryota > Viridiplantae > Streptophyta > Magnoliopsida > Fabales > Fabaceae > Glycine > Glycine tomentella. Next base: position 245,021 of record PYAF01003908.1, on the reverse strand, counting down.
AAATTTAAAATTATTTGATTAATAATTTAATTGTTTTGATGTATTTGTGTTATTGCTGAATATAATTCTAACACTATTATTTATTAACACACACAAAAATCAATTTTATATAATTTATAACCATTTTCTTCAATAACAAAATATATACATCTTTTACTCACGTGCAAATGAAAAAGCTTCACCGCCAAAATATTACCAAGTTTTTTTCTGCTATGGTTTGAAGAAACATGACTAATAAAAGTATTGATGGCATCTTGAGTTGCTATATTATTAATTTGGTCAATATATAAATGATTAACATGAAAGTAAAATTATTTTAAAACAAGAGACAGTTAATAAAATGTTTCTAGTCTTGTAATGAATTTTATTGAACTCTAATCATGGTTATGAATTACTTCTGATGTATATGTTTATGTTTATGGGATTGATTAAGTGTTCTATGGTTGGTATATATGAAAATTAAATTTATGTAAGACATATGGGTATAAAGAATTTGTGTATGTGGGTTAAGTATCTATTGTAACCCAGGAACCCTATTTGACAAAATATGCCATTGCTATCAACGTTTTTCCAAACAGGAGGATTTGTATTTCATGGTTTAGGTTTTTGGTAGTTTTCGGATTTGCGTGGTTGATGTTCTATTGTTCATATATTTGCACTGTTATAGCGCTGTTTCTTCACCATCCTGAACTTTTATAAGTATCGCTGTAGACATTTTTTTAATCAACCTTCTGTAGAAAACAAAAATAAAAATATGCTCATTGCTGATTAAAAAAGAAACTCAGCAACTACATTTGCTTTTTAATTTAATTAGAGACGTAAAGTAGGTATGGAGTTAAGATCCCATCACTATAAGTATTATTAATATTTATACCTAATAAGTCCATGCATAGTACATTTGTGGCCAAACTCTTTTATCTACAGCCACCCAATATTATTTTTTTTTTAATTTTCCTCTCACACATCTTTCTGAGAAGATAAAGGCACATCAATCTTTATATTCAGCGTTAGTTTTGAACTTTTTCCACCGTATAGGTCCCTTCTTTATACGTAGAGAATGCTTCTCAGTTGTTTTTGGGCGAGCAGTACACAGAAAGGAACTCATGGTTTTCAAATAAATAGTAAAAAAAAGGTCAATTTATACTACTTAAGGGAGACAACACTTCAACCACAAAAATCAACAAGTGAAGGATTCAAATTTGAAAAAGATCAAAGTTTTCCTTTTTTTGAAAAAAATAATATTATTTGCTTGGCTCTTCGTTTCCTCTCTCTCTCTCTCTCTCTCTCTCTCTCCTTTTTAATTTTTTTCATACAATTTCATTGTTTCTAGATGGAAAAATTTGCAATTGAAATAATAATAAAAATCCCGTATTCTTGGTGGTATACTTAGCTATTGGAGCAGTCAAAAAAAAAAAAAAAAACTTAGCTATTGTAACCACTATACACCAAACTAGTACAATTCATCTACCGTGAGAAACAACTCATCTAATAACTGTTTCAACATAGTGATAATTAGTAGTCATGATAATGCTTTTGCTTCCTCTGTCATCAATATGCTTCCCTATCTCACACAAGAATGGCAAAATAATGAATTATGCATGGGTTACGCGATGACTTGTGAACCACACACGTATTTTCACCTTTTTTCTTCTTCTCATAATTTACATAGTACATATTAAAAAGCAAGTTATTTTTGTTATAAATCCATTTCATCATTTAATATTTTTCTCTTACATGGTTTCTTTAATTAATTACTTTAAGTATGAGCTCGATTTTCGTTTCAGATATTTACAAAATTGCTTTTGTATCCCAATTTTTTTCGTGCATTTTTTAACCATGTCGTTGCAAAGATCCGTTACCTAGTTATATGTTCCTAAATTTTGTAGTATAATTGAAATAACAAAGTAACAGGAAATAACAAATGTGAAGATAATATATTTTTACAATTGTTTTTTAAATATTTATCAACTCCATACTTTACTTTAAAGCACACTGTAAAACAGTTTATAGTGTCTTTGTTTCTCAATTTTCACAAGATGACTAGATGGTTAACATTATATATGCGTGAAAAATTAGCATTAATTAATATTTTTATTATAGAATAGACTGTGTGTGGTTTGTTTATATTGAAGCTAGCCGCTGCAGACTTGGTGCTACTTCATCTAATCAACTTTACACCTTGGCATTACTCCGTATCAAGAATCAATTATTGAAAAGTTGAGTTGTCGGAAAGAGAAGCATATATATAAATGGTTCATTATCTCTTAAACATGTCTCATTTAAAGAGTCCGAATAGGTTTAATTTGGAAATGAATAATGCACATGTCAACTTAATTACTTTGTGCTTTTAATTCTTTTATTTAAAATGAGAAACAATTAATATGATTGAACTTTAAGTCACTTGTTCATGAAGACTTGATAGTTGGTAAAGTGTATGAGCTATTTTCAATGCCATCACCAACAGCTTTTTTTAAAAGAAAAAAAAAACTGATTTTATTATGCTCAGGGTCTTGCCTTCGTTACGTTATTTACTAGTATTTCTTCTCTTAACGAGAAAAAAATAAGGTCATGTTTAATTCATTTTTGTTCTTATTTTAGTTAGAGGTTTAAATTGCTTGTTTTATATATAATTTGTTAATTATATATGAAATATCGGCTGACTTATCAAAAAAATTAACTAACTAGAGTAGTTAGATTTTTTTAATAATATTCTTTTTATTGATAAGACTCAAATCAAAATCTTATTTAAGAAGTTAATGCAAATCAATTCGAACCAAAAATATATTAATATTTTTATATAAAATTTACAGACATGATATATAATACCTTCTATTTTAAAATGAAAAGTTAAATGTGCATTTAGATTAGTGGTTTCAATAGAGATTGAATCGTAGATCGGTGATGTCGGTGTGCTCGAGGTGGGAATTGTGTAGAGGGTTCGACGGCAGCATATCGTCGGTGCTTGGGATTCGTCGGTGACTTCACTGACATTAGCTTTCTTTTTACAACACCCTCATTTTCAAAGTAAACAATAGAGGAGGATTTTTAGTTTAGGGATAGCTTCGTAGGGGTATTAATGGAATAGGAACTAATATAAGGTGAACTAATTTGATTTAGAAAAAATGTTAGAAACATATTATTCCATGCACTTTTTATTATTAACTCAAATTTGTTTAAAATTATAAAATTATATGGGTTTCGTTTTTTATTTAATGAACCTCATTTTTAATTTTGAAATTTTAATAAATTTTAACTAATTCAAAAAATATATTATAAAATGTGTTATTAGCTAGGACTCCTATTTGACTATGTATTTTTGGCACTTGTTCATTTTATCCCAATATTATTTCAACAATTTGAGAAGCCGATCAGAAATGTCTTAATTTGAAGACTTTCCACGAAGACAAACTGAACTCAAGCTATTGACCTTAATGCTACCAACTAACCTTACACTCCAAATAAATAAATTAAAATATGAGCGGAACTTAATGCCAACAAGAAACCATAGACTTGGAATATATATATATATATATATATATATATATATATATATATATATATATATAAAATATGGAGTAGTTTACTATAACAAAAATGCATATATGTTACGAAGATACAACGAAGATTGACACTAAGGTTTATATATATATATATATATATATATATATATATATATATATATATATTCCTTTTATAAGAGATGACTATAAATCATATTTTAGTCTTTTTCAATATAAGCAAACCTCTCTTAATACTAGTGAACAATAAGAAGCTAGATGTTTTAAATTCTGATGATATTTTGTCGTTTTTTACAATTTTCAATGCTCCAACAACTCATTTTGAAATTTGATTTTAGTATTTTAGATGGTAGAATGAAATTTAAATATTTTAAATATCTTTAGAAGTAATATATATATATATATATATATATATATATATATTAATTATGAGCTTTGCACAATAAGAAAGTTTCGAATAGCAACCAAGTGAAAATGTTATCTAACTATTCTATTTATGAATGATTAGAGGCTAATTCAGGGACCAACTAAACTCGATAAAATATTTTTATCAGTAGTAATGATTATATTGGCTTGTATAGGTTTGTCTCCAATAAAAGATAATGTTGCCGTTGGAATTTTTTGTTTAGCAACACATCGTTTCCGTTGATATTTTGCTAGTGTTGAAATTTCATTTAATATCTTTTGTTCTATTCTCTAAAGTCACAAATTTGATAGTTGATGTTGAACACTAACGGTTAACCATGTCGAGAATTACCATGAAATAAAAAATCTTTAAAAACTATATGTATCAAAAGAAACTAAATAAAATCTGTATAAAAGAGAAGTATCTGGAAATTAAAGGGAATATAATCTACTTAGTTTTTTTTACTGGTGCAAGAATCGTCTATTTGAGGACCAAAGTAAAAAATAAAATAAATCTTCACAAATATTTTTTTATAATGTTGGGAAATGTGAGAAAGTTCATTGTATTCATAGAATTTAAGGGTAGAAACAGATCAGTTAGTTATGGACATAAGAAATTCCATCACTTCAAGAAACACTGAAATTTAGATATAGATAGACATCACGGATCTCCAATTAGGGTATCCTTTATTTACGAAGCCTAAGTAACTGAGGCGTGAGGGTTATGTGTCTGCTTCTTTTAAGACAAAAAGAGGGGGCCTGGGGGAATCTAACCCTAGCCATTAACTATAACCTATAACATGCCACCAAACATTCCAAAACAATATCTAAATTACACTCTTTTCTCCCCTACTATGTAGTATTTTATTTTATATAATATATAGTCCGCAATAAGTTTGAGGTTGGAGCTAACAAATATCTTTGCCTGCTTAGAAATATGCATTATTAGATCCTATGTTTCGTTGTCTCCTAATTAATAATTTATGTGCTTCTAAAGACACATTATGGAAATCACACACACTTTTTAATTAATTAATTGCTTAGTTTCTTCTTCTATCTGCCGCATTGTTTTTTATTTATTGATTTAATATTATGATCAAATGAGACATAGACATTGGGAAGGATGGGAGAGCAGAGATTCCACTTCCTTTAATTGAAGAAAGGGATGGGGCATCCTTTCATATTCAACACCTGTTCCTTGACCAAGACTATTGTGCCATTCTTTGCTCCCATACCAAACTTGTTCGATCCCATTCCCCCACAAAATATTTATTAATTTAATTTTTTTTATTATCATGTTATGTTATAGGTAATAAAAATAACTAATATTTGACAAAGAATAATTTAAATAATTATCTTTAACACAATCTTTTTCTTAATCTCGTTTTCTCTATTTAAAACTGAAATTCAAAATCCTAATGAGATCTGAATTCAATTTCACTTAGATCTATTTGACTGATCATTGTTATAAAACTTCTTTTCTAATTAGATTTTTTCTATCTGAACCTAAAATATAATTTGACTCTCTGACCAACATGTTAGTAATTAATTGATTTTCTTTGGTCTATGGTTATCGTTTTTATATTTGTGAGAAAAGAAACAAACACCAATATACTATGTCCACAAGAGGGCATCACCCACCTCCAATAAAATCCAAAACTCATTCAATTGTTTTGTAGCCCCCAGCACTTTCCCTTTGCTTACATCACCCATCTCAGAGGCTGTCCCCAACCCTCTACCACTGCTAAGTAACTTTCTCTGCCTTACCATCGTACACATCATGAATTATACATTTACAGTACAGTTTCTCTTAGCCCCTTAATAACACCAACCCCCCCGTTTTCTCACTCACACGCGGAACACAACACACTCACACACACAATGACATGAAAGCGTTATTGTTGGTACGTTACACAGGAAGAATCCGTTTGGGAAATCATGGAGACAGCAATGTGTGTCACTGTCATGAAATTAATGAATAAGGCAATCAATAAAAGGTTGGGTTATTAGGTAATCTATAGCATTAATGCCTATAGCAAATGTGAAAATGTTTACAATAATAATAATAATAATAATAATAATAATAATTATTATTATTATTATTATTATTATTATTATTATGATTTATTATTATAATGTATGGTCAAAGCTAGGATAGGAGTATAATGGCCTGTCTGTCAAGCTTCTTTTATTTTCTGGTGTGTCAGAGTGGGGAAATGAAAGTAATGAGTTCTTCTCCATTTAGTCATTATGTAACTTACAGATCCATCAGAGATGAAAGTGTAGCAGGTGCAAAGAAAGGAGATACCGACTATACTATGAGAGTGAGAGAGAGAGAGAGAGAGAGAGAGAGAGAAGATGGTGGAGTTCTTAAATTTTTCAAGAATATAAATGGTGTTGTTGAAACTTTGTTTTTCTGATGTTTTGTTTCGTATCATGATTTTGGTTTGGAAAAATCCACTACTATATACTACCAGGTTATGGTTACAAGCGGTTGCATTCTAGCTGGTGTCATTTTATGCATGCCGTGGTTTAATTTCTATTTGATTGTTACTAATATATACTACATGTGTGTGTATGATAGGTTGCTTTCAACTTCTAGTTTCAAACTTTAGGTTCTAGATTTTTTATATTTAAAAAGTATAGATTCGTGGAAACCTTTTTCTATGAACGTTTTAATTTGTATATCATATCGAAAAGGTGATCAAAGGGGGGTGACAAAATGGGAATAATAAAGAAGAAAACAAGGTGGGAAAAAACCATGTCTTCCCTACAAGTGCAACAAGGCTTTGAGGGTTATATACCATCATTCAACCAATTGGATCTTTTGAATCAAGAAGTATTCAACATAACACTTTTACCTTGAAGAGGTTATATAGTAAAGTTGAGATTAAGATTAATCATTGTTATTTTTAGCCGGGTAAAAAAAAAAGTAGGAACACTAATGTCTGACACTATATATAAAAGTTTTTCCCACTTATCATATTTAGTTATGCAATTATAAGCGTTATTACTAACAACTTAATTAGTTATTACTTGTTAGTTGCTAGTTGCTACGACACTCTGATGTAATAGTATAACAAACAGTAATTTGATGTTGATATTTCGCTTCCTCTAAGGGATATCCTGGCACCATTATCTTGTTCCTCTCGTAGCAGACAACGGATCGAACAAAATTACAAACCCAAGTAATAAAAAAAAAAAAAAAAAAAGAAGTATCTCACATAGCTATATAAAAGTTAATTATAAAGTGCTAACATTTATTAGGTGTGGTGTTGTGGCCGGTTGAGTAGAATAAATGGTTGTGGTTTAGAAACTTTGCTGCCTGCTGGGACTGGAATCATGAGTACATGCTGATACCTAAGAGAGTGTCAGAGAACAGAACGGTAAGCGATGGAACATGAATTAAAATATTTAAAAAATATATGTATGAAATGATGGATGGTGCTGCTCATGAGGAAGATCAAGGACTATAGGAATTAGATAAGAGTCATCAGAGACATGGAGGTACGTGACTCGTATATCATGATGTTTTTGAAACCAAATATAATATATTATTATTATTAGGTTTGGCATATGCTGCTGCTGATAGACGGTTCATGAATTTGGTTGAGGTTGGTTGTTTTCAACATTGGAGGATATTGAAAATATGAGGATTTGGGGAAGGGAGGGTGGTGGGGTCTCAATAAAATATTAAAATATTTTTGTGTGTAAATTGAAAAGTATATGGTTCATTTATTTCACCCCCACTTTTCTCCACCTAAATCTATTGTGTTTATGTGTAGGAGAGAGAGAGGAGAGAGAGGGTATAAATGTGAGGTTTCCTTGTTGGTGGGCTTATATAAAGGAGTATAGGATGTTGCAGTTCCCCACTCATAAAGATAGCTAGGTAAGGGGGTGCAAGGGAAGAGATCATAGTATAATTGCTTTGCTTATTTGTGAGGATTTGATGGAAGAACATCTCACTCCATGGGCTGTTACCCATCTCCTTCAACACACTCTCAGAAGTTTGTGCATCCATGAAAATTCTCAATGGGTCTATGCAGTCTTCTGGAGGATCTTGCCTAGAAACTACCCTCCACCCAAGTAAGGAGAAGAAAATTAATTAGAGATCATATCAATCAATTCTATAGCTCCTTGAAAGAGAGATTTTCTGCACTAGCTAGGCAATACATATATACTAGTATATCTACATATATGTGGACTAATTAAACTATAACTTTATGAAAACATTTTCATGATATACATGTGCTGAATCTTCAATATCCTTGTTTCTTTTCGAAATTATATAGGTGGGAAGGACAAGGGGCTTATGATAGATCAAGAGGAAACAGAAGGAATTGGTAATGTTTTTCAGTGTTGAGTAGTGTTAACTTCAACACTAGGTAGTGCAGGATTGTTGTGTTTGGTTAACAGTAGTGAGTTTATAACTTTATATGCATGCAGGATATTGGTGTGGGAAGATGGTTTCTGCAATTTTGCTGCCTCAGCAGCACCTGAAGTTAACTCTGGTGATTGTTCTACCCCACCTGTTTATGGGAACTGTGAATTTCAGCCCTACCAAGGGCTGCAACCGGAGCTCTTCTTCAAGATGTCACATGAGATCTATAACTATGGAGAAGGGTATATGCAATATTAATCAACATTAATTTACCTATGTGTGTCACATTTCTCTTATTTTGTTCTTGAAAGATGTTCAAAGCAAAGAGGTTGATTTAATCAATTATGTTTAATGGAGCAGGTTGATAGGAAAAGTGGCTGCAGATCACAGCCACAAGTGGATATACAAAGAGCCTAATGATCAAGAAATCAACTTCTTGTCAGCATGGCACAATTCAGCAGATTCGGTGAGAAAAAAGAACCCCCCCCCCCCCCCCCCCCCCCCCCCCCCCCCCCCACACACACACACAATATATATATATATATATATATATATATATATATATATATTGCAGCATTAAATGGTAAATAATTTACTAATTGCTAACATAATCATCTAAGTTCATTAGTCATTAATTTCATGTCACAAAATTAATAGACATGATTTCATGTTTAATTATGTATGCTTCCCAAAGAAAATCTGTCGGTATATATATCCTTATATTATATGCTCTTTTACAGCACCCTAGGACTTGGGAAGCCCAGTTCCTGTCTGGTATAAAGGTATTATGACACTCATAATATGCAAAACCCCCTTGGCTTTCACACAAAATCTCCTTTCTTTATTAATTAAATTCAATTCAATTATATATCTTTCAGACCATAGCTCTTATTGCTGTAAGAGAAGGTGTTGTTCAATTAGGAGCTGTTCACAAGGTTCTCCCTCTTCTCCTTCCTCTTTCTATTTCTCTCACTCACTCACACACACTTAACAAGAATCTATTTCACAATAGTACTCCTTCATTTTTATATGTCTCTCTCAATGGAACTGAAGGTTATTGAAGACCTGAGCTATGTGGTTCTTTTGAGAAAAAAGTTCAGCTACATTGAGAGCATCCCTGGTGTGCTGTTGCCACACCCTTCATCTTCAGCATACCCTTATAAAATAGAAGGAGGAGGGTATGGAGCACCAGAACAATGGCATTATCAAGGCAGCAACAACCATCACCACCTTGCATCACCCCAACAAGCTGAACTATATGATCACCATGGCCAATTTAACTTGCCACTCAAGATAACTCCTTCAATGAGTAGCCTTGAGGCACTTCTCTCCAAGCTCCCCTCAGTGGTGCCACCAACAACAACACAACAACAACCACTCTTGCCATCTAATTCCCAGCAACAACAACGAAGGCCATTGGAGTTCATCATGGGAATGCAGAGAGTGGCAAAGGAAGAGTTAGAAGAAGAACAGGTGTACAGGCCAGAACTTGACATAGGTGAGAGTAGCAGCTCCATGCCAGGAGGAGGGTACCACCAACACCAACATCAACATCACTTCCATCAAGATCAGAATAATAATGTAACTAGGAGTGGAGCCAACAATGGATTTTGAATTTCTGTACCATTAATTAATTAGTACTCCTTTCTAAAAAAACAGATGATGGTGATGGGGAAGAATCAGAGGCAATATTAATGAAATTTAGTCCTAATTATTAAGTCCTAACATTGTAGTGAGTTGTTGTTAGCTTCATCAGTATTATTATGATAATAATAATGATAATAATAGTAATAAACTAATAATAATATATACTGTGTTTTGAGCGAGCTTTCTTTTCTTTTTCTTTTTTTTCTAGATGCTCCTGATTCATGCTATATTGTTGTATAGAGTATGTTATTCCATTTTTCATGCATGCGTGTGCATATCTGCAGCTGCTGATGATCATGATGTGTCTGTCAGTCAATGGGCGTGTGGTGTGTGTGTATGGGTTCTTAGCACACGTAACCACACACACACACACACACAGCGAATCTAGCACAATGTACTTCAAAATTAACGGTTGCGGCTGTTTAAGGATATTGTTAAGTGTAACAACCAATAACATATACTCCTTCTATCTTATTATAAGATATAAGTTTTAGGTAAACTTTTTTATCATTTTTATAATAAAAAAATAAGTATTAGTGAATTTTACGTTAAAATTTATTTCTTATAAAAAGAATTGAAAGAAAGTAATATGTAGTATTGTAACTTTTAATAAACAAAAAAATATAATATATTTTTGGACACCTAAAAACCCATTTCACACTTAACAAAGTGATAAAAACAAAAAAATTATAAATATAATAAATAATATAACGTGATGGAAAGAGATATTAAAAGAAATAATAAGTGTTGACATATTAAGTATATTGTCCAAAATCATTGTTCTTTAATAAAATTATAATAAGCCACATGCATGTTAATTAGATCAAAACAAGAAAATATACACTATATGTATAGTCCATATAATAAGGCCATTCACTCAGCATGCTGATCGAGGACATAAGTGACTATGATTTAGTTTGGCTTCAAGCTATTGAAGATTAAGGGTACTTTTGTGAGTCTTAGCTAGGGAGCTAGGATGACTAATAAATATTTTTTTAATTTGATAAATTTTTAAAATAAAAGAAAAAAAATGATAATAAATTAATTAATATAAACTTAGTGTGCTATATAATCTTTTGCTTATTAATTTTTATAAATACTAATTATATAATTTTCATAATTTAAAAAATTTACCTTCTGCTTACAAAATCCAATTCCTGAACATACCTGAGGGGTGGCACAGTGGTGGTTGTGGGGAGAGCTAGAGAGAGAAACAGAAAAAAGCAGTATTTAATTAACTTATAGCTATATGTCACACAGCTGCCACATGCACTGTAGTTTATTACAGTGAGGAACCCTCTGTTATATGTACAGTGAAAATTACATGGTTGAAAATAATAATGGCTGTTTTGCAAAATAAGGATATAACCAAACTTACTGTCCATTGTCTATTAGTAAATAAATTGGTTACCAAACACTACACAGTAGGTTGCTGGTAGCAGCTGCAAGATTTCGACGTTTTGTCCACATGAAGAGTAAAAGTTGGATTCCCTTACGTACACACATTGTGAGTGGTTTCTATTTGACTTAAAACATGAATATTTATTTATACTGTTTTCGGCTAAAATGTACAAATTTAATTTACTTCTATACCTTAACCACAAGGTGGTAGCTAGGCACAACGATGAAAGTAACTCTGGTGATGTAAATCGTTATTTTCTAAGTATAAACTAACATTTTGACTAATTGTGGTAGTATCAGGCTATTAGCTATATGAATAGAATACAAAAATGTTGTTTATATTTTTACAGGATCATGGAGATGTGTCACGCATGCCAATTGATCCTTACCTAAAACAAGTTTGAGGCTTGGTTCAAACAATGAGACTTTAGATTGTCCTATTTATATCATATGAAGTTTACTTAATTTAAAAGTCTTAAAAAAATAGTTTAAACTAAACAATTAAATATTCTCAAATAAATTAGTAAATCTAATTTGTAAGCTTTATATAAATCAATAAATATATGATTTTATGATGATATAATAAAACTTTATTAATATATATATATATATATGTATAACAACAATGATAACAACATTTAATCATTCAAGTTAGTTAATTATATCTATAACCTCTTTTGAACAACCTAAAAATTTATTTATTTTATTAGTTAAAGTTAAAAATATCAATTTAACTTATTTAATCAAAGGATCAAAGCTAGGCGTGATTTTAACAGACCATGTCAATAATGCCATCACTGTACATATACTAAAAACTCCCCTTCTCCCTTTCTTAACATAAAAATAAATGTAAAAAAAAAAGTGTTTAGATGTTGCATGTCTTATATTTATAAATTAGCATTTGTGTAATCATTTATGTACTAAAATAATATTTACAAAAAGAAATATTTTTATAGTTATATTTTCAATTCAGAATTAAGGATAATATAGTTGAAAAACATAATACGGTAAAAACAATACACCTAATCAAAGTTTATCAATTATAACAATTACTCTATCAAAAAAAAAAAATAGTAAGAAAATTATTCTGAAGAAAAATATTCTGAAGTATTTTCAACTTCTAAAGGTTGAAACGACATATAACATTTCATCCTTTTTTTTAATGATGCTATGATATCCATTATTGCACGAAAACTCCATAGGTTTATCCATAGAATGTTTGGAACAACTTATTTTAGAATCCAAAATTTTACGTTCCAGATGGAAATTTTATATTCACTTTGCAATATATGTATCAATTCAGTTGAGTGAACCAAAGTACAACCATGAAGCACCTGATACGTATATATTATTAATAGTTTGAAACCAAGATGGATATAAATATTCAACTGAAAGAAGCTAAATAATCCACGAGTCCTGGATCCTATGAAAAACTCAGACAAGTTACTAACAATCATAATTGAGGACCAACTCAAAAACGTATATTTTCCTCAAATGTCAGCCACCAACTTTTAAAAGAAAATTAAATGTGACATGTAAACTCTAATGCTGATATAAAGCTCGGAACGTAGACAAAAACGATACAAAGAAAATATTGTTACCATTCAAATCATAAAATAAAATCAGGATAAATTGATAGGTTGAAAATAAAAATGATATTGTGACATGCACACAACTGTTTAAAACTAAGGTATTTGGGGCTCAATATTTTCTTCAGTTTTCACAAGCAAAGTGTCATTCGAAAGCTGCAGCTTTGTCTCTGAAATGTTCAAGTAGCTTCTCAATACTCATAACCTTATGTTCTGCCAAGTCTCTAACTCGTACACTCACCTGGAACAACAAAACAACATGATCAATAATCAAGGAGCAACAGCATAAACCCTGATGTATAATATTTTTACTGGTGGAAATGAAAAAACTATTAATTTTTAGCCCAGAAAGCCTAGGAACACAGGCACAATAAGAAAATAGTCCTATACTATTGATGTCTTCAAAAAGATCATATAGACCATATCTACCTCTATCTATGTAGCACCGACTCCGACACGCGACACGTGACACGACACGACTCGACTCTCCGACACGTCAATCTTAAAAAATCATGGATTTCGACATGTTGGGACACGTTTTAATATTAAATAATATTTTTAATTTATATAGTTATATTTCATTTAATATTCAATAACTTAGCAAAAAAATTAAACTAAACTAATAATACCCATCAATGTAACCGAAAAAAATTTCCACAATGGCTTCCTTAGAAATTCATCATCTCCACTACTTCCAATACTTGAATCCATTCTAAAAAATAAAGATAACACAACCCACAAGGTTCAATCCTAAACATACATCAAATTATTAGGTATTAAAAAAATAAAAAAAGCACAAAAGAATGCTACAAGATTTACTGGTTCAGTCTCAAACATACATCAAATTGACAAATTATTAGATATTAAAAATATAAAAAAAGCACAAGCCATCAGGCTTGGTTCACTGTTGATGAGACTAAAAAAATATATAGCAAAAAATATATCATACAATAAAATAAATCTAAATTTATATGATGATATATATGCACCAATTTGTATGCCGTTCACGTTCAGCACCATACACAAGGTCACAAACAATTAAAAAATACTGCAGTTTAGTCATATCTCACTATTCACATCATCTGGGCCAACAAAAAAAAAAACAATTTAAAATGGGTACAGAGAATGGGAACGAGGGAGAGAACTGAGTTGACATAAATAATTTTTTAAAATAAAAAAAACCTAAAAAGAAAAACCTAAAAAATCTAAGTATTAAAACAATTAAATAAACCACCACTTACCTGCTGAACGACGAAATGAAGAAAGGGAGAGAAGAGCGCTGAACGACGAAATGAAGAGAGGGAGAGAAGAGCGCGATCGCGGAGAGAAGCCAAGGCACGCGAACCGCAGAGTACGCGAAGGATGAGAGAAGAGAGGGAGAGAAAGAGGCGCGTGAACGGAAGAGAGGGAGAAGCACCGCCGGCGACGTGAACGGCAGAGACGACGCACGAACGAGAAGGGAAACGAGAGAAGCAGCAGCAGACCAGCACTCCAGCAAATCGAAAAAGGAGAAAAAAACAAGCCAGGTGATCGTCGATGCATATAACCCTTTTTTTTTTTTTACAAAATTGCCCCTTGACCGTGTCGGACTCGGTCAAATTCGCGTGTCGGCGCCGGTCAACGTGTCGGGGGTGTTGACCGCGTGTCCGACACCGTGTCGGAGCGTGTCGGCGCGTGTCGGCGTGTCGGGTCGTGTCCGACGCGATTCTGCCGGCATTTTCCCGTGTCCGTGCTTCCTAGACCTCTATAAGATAATGTGGGAGAAAACCTCCAAAATAGATGATACAACCTTGATCAGAATTATTGAAATGTAGCTCAGGCTAACATTACATCTAACTTGAAATTCCTTTCAAATTTGAGGCAGTTACTTGAGCCAAAATGAGGAGGTTCAAGAGGCAAAACCATCATGGTTCCCAATCCATTAATCTTCACAACACATAATTAAGTGTTCTTAATTTTTTCACATATACTGTAAAGTTTGAATGTTATATAGATATTGGTTGGGACTATGAACACTTGCTAGTCCTAAACTACTTAATAATTTCTCTAAAATGAGACAAATGCTATTATGCTTTTAATTAAAATCAATCAAGCTGGAGCTTAACCAAAGTTCTAACTTTTAACCAAGCTAGAATCCTTAGCCCAAGCTTGGCCAACGAAAATGTATATCTTACTTTCAATCTCAACTCTATTTTAGTTTCTGAATTTGAATGTTTTGCGTCACGTACATGACATAAGTATATATAATATATGATTAAATATTGTCAAACAAGCTATTCAAAAGATTCATAAACTATATGTATAGCTTTTTGTCCACAGCTTATCTAAGCAAGCTTGCTTTCTCCGTTATAAACTTCTACGTAATACCAACTTAACTATCCAACTGTGAGAAGTTCATTAAAACTGTGCTTGACAGCAGCCCTAGGTCAAACACAGATGAAATGCATGAGGATATGTTACAGAAAGAAAAGGGCAGAGGTTTTTTCAGAGGGGAGGTAGAAATGAAATCTAATTACACAAACAATTTATTTATGACAAGAAAAAAGGAAGAACCTGTCCTGAATTAGCTTCCTCCTCTCCAACAACCAATATGAAGTTGTATTGTGCTAACTGTGCTTCGCGTACCTGCAGAATGCCACACTTCTAGTTAAGACAATTCTCTTGATAAGATACTAGATTATTAATAAAAGTATATATAAAAAAAAAAAGGAGAAATAACTTTTCAATTACAAATTTACTAAACATTTAGTCTACTAAATTTATGGTATCAAATAAATCCCCCAAATATCAAAACACACATGAACGATCATTACCTTTGTTTGATATCACAAGTCTTTGAAGGATTCAATGTCAAGGGGACTCAATAACTAGTTTAGTTTTATTAAAATGAATTATAATACTGAAGTTTCAAATATATAACTCGAATAAAATTTGTTAAAAGTAATAAATTTTAAATGTTTAATATCACAAATAGAAGAATACATACACTTTGGGTACATGTAAGGTACAAAATCTAGTTACACTAATCACAGCTTAACTCATCAGTAACTGACTAGTGGCAACAGCTTGGGCAGTACATCTAAACAATGTAGCCATTATTGTCCTCTGAATGAATGACATACTAAAATCAAATTTTTGGGCATAAAGGTTTTTATGTTACCTTTTTCTGAATCTTCCTATCAGTTGTATCAGCATCAACGTGATACCCTGCTTGGTGGATCTGATCTCGCACCTAGAAAATTGCCATGCAAGAATGTTACACAATCAACAACAAGCCCTTGCTTTTCACATATTATAATATAGTAGTACAAGTATCCTAGAAAAAATTAGTAATGGAACAATGAAAAGTCAATGGCATGTTCAATATAAGGAAATGTTCTGTTATTGCTAAAATTACAAAAATATGATATTTTTTCATTTTGATTCCTATTTTCAAAGAATTGTACACGGTTGGAGTTTTTTCAATTATTAGTGAAAATAGAGAGAGAAATCAACAAACCAAACACACTGGAAGTTTACTTAAGAATGTGTGTGACAGATTCAACATAATTAAATAACAAGAAAGCAAACTGATTCAATGATTTCAAAATGATACACAAGCTCAGCAATAAACAGCAGAAAGTCAATATTTCATAAACTCCTATGAGACAGTTCCTTAGACAGGCATGACAAACATACGATGCCACAAAAATATATTCTCCAATGTAATTAAAAGTGTTGTCACATGATTATGCAGTACACATCATCTGTATCATTGTTATAAGACAAATATACCACAGAATGAAGCCTAAAATTCAGAGCTATGTACCTGTAGTGCATAAGATTGAGACTTTTCAGACACAGGGCATACAATCGCTTGACGAGGACTGAGCCAGAAAGGCCATTTACCCTTGTAGTGCTCTAAAAGTATGGCAAACATGCGTTCAACAGATCCTAGAATGGCTCTGTGTATCATTACAGGTCTCTCAATTTTGGCTTCATCCTCAGCTGAGAATTCCAACTTAAAACGATCAGGAAGCTGGAAGTCAAGCTGCAAGCAACCACATTCATCCAACCATCAGCTGAAAAGTTATTCAAAAACTGAATCATGTGAATGCAAATCCAGCTGAAAAGTGCAAACCTGCAAAGTTGCACACTGGAATTTCCTACTCAATGCATCAGATACACTGATGTCAATCTTTGGTCCATAAAATGCACCATCCCCTTCATTCAACTGCAAGGTTTTACAAAGAATATAATTGAATTGAAATGAGATAGGCAAACTACAATTTTTGATATCCAATCTGAATTTGTTCTAATCAGAGGCCATATATTCAAAACAATATCTTTAACTATATATAGCTGGCATGAAACGTTCTAGAAGACAAATAGAAGAGGAAATAATTACCTGCCAAGGCTTGCCAAATTCATCTAAAGCTTCTTTAAGAGCGCTTTCAGCTTTGTCCCAAGTTGCAATATCTCCTAGGTATTTCTCTGGCCTCTACTCAAGTATTCAACACATGCAAAAAACAAATAACAAAATGTTATTAAACAGATGTTATTTTAAATGAGAGAAAAAACAAGTATTGGTTTGCAAAAACTCTGTTTTTCCTTAACTGGGAACCAGGATACAAAGACGAGAGAAATTTGCTAAAGGAATTTATATGAGTATCAGTGATTCAGTGCTACATGGAAGTGATGGAACTATAATAAAAGTCCCCTCATAAAGAAATCATAACAAAAAACTAATAATACATATAATAATGAATGCATTGATTATGCAAAATTTGATCCAGTGTAGTTATTAGCAATACATGAGAGGAACGCCAATCAAAATTCAATATATCTTTAGAAATTTAAATAAGCTACTAGTGAAATCATAATTATAATTTAATCTACTGCAGGAAATGTCAGAATAAATGGGATTGCATAATAAAACCTAAACAGTTCACAGACAAAAACAATTAAGATACTACTGGGAGCACAGCATTGAGAAAGGTTCATGCTCATTAAGAACAATTAAGATCAAAAGCATACCGTTGAAAGCTTCAGCTCATACGTGAAACCAAATATCTTATAGACATAATCGATGAAATTCAAGCCATTCCTCACTTCATCCTTTATCTATAAAATAAATCAAATTAATCACTCAAACTTCAGCTCAAAAGAGGCTTCAAAGATTTATGTTGCATAAATTTAAAATAAACTCACCTGGGACTCCCTGCAGAAAATATGTGCATCGTCCTGAGCAACATTTAAAGCAAATGCCATTAATAGTAGTATGATACTCAAACAGAAAATAGACATTAAAGATAAGGTGAATGATCCAGATAACTGAATTGCAATGTTCTTTGAGTTGTAATTGTATCATTTTTATAGAATGAACAAAAAACCATCACCAGTAAAAATAATGACATTTTAGCTACACTATTATAACTGTATATAAACACAATCCCAGGTGTTTTATTTTTAAGATGAGCAGGCCAAACTCCTGTATCTGTGTCTATCCACAAACACTAATCCCCAACCTGTTTAAAATAACATTTTCTACTCCAGTATTGCAACGGAAAAATAATGAGATTCAAACATTTATTCAAAATTTCAAATACCCTGATGAGATTAGTATTCACTGTGTAAGCCTACAAAATTGAAAGAATCAAAGAATCTTGCCATAATAAAGTATAAAAAATGTATGCCTTCTAGCCTCAATATACTAAACATCAAATTAATTTTATTTGGAAATATAACCCAATAAAAAGTATATCCCCTTTGATCAAAACTTTTATCTTGCTGATCCTGTGTAAAATACAGCAGAAAGATTTACCTGCTGAAATCTCCTAACACGTGTTAATCCACTCAAGGCACCACTAGCCTCATTCCGATGCAAAACCCCAAAATCAGCAAAACGAAGAGGAAGTTCTGCAGAACCATTGAAAAGTTGATATAATTATTCCATTTCATATAAAAAAGATCAGCTCAATCAAAATTCACTTCTTCAAGTTATACACTCAAACTCATGAAGCATATCAACCTAAAAAACAAACTAGAGACAAGGGTCTGTTTGAATATTGCTTTCAAAAACAATTCTTTATTTTTAAAAATAAAACTTGCTTGATATCATTTGTTCTCAATTGAATTTAGGGAAACAAGTTTACAAAATTAGTTTTTAAAAACCAGATTATAGATGAACCAGTCACACTTCCACTCCTGGTCGCCCAGTGCAATAGGATTATGGTCTTATCATAGGAAGAGGAAAGATGAAGCCATGAAAATAAAGGAGAGAATATATAGGAGCTCAAATGTGTGCATTATCCTGAATTCAACAGTAAAAGCTGGACTAGCTCAGCCACCCAACATAGGCACATAAAAGATACCATTCAGAAAGATAAATCTCCAAGAAAATGAAAATTACCTCTATATGATCGAACCCTGTGTTTAAACATCAGGCAGTGCCCTGGGCAATTCATTGGTTTCAACCCAAACTCTTGTTTGTCAATCTAATTCACATTATGAAAAAATGCTTTGATCAGATAACTTGATTGGTTTGAGATAAAAAATGTCTACTTGGAAGGTTTTGTACTTTCCAGGTTTTGTAAACCTAAAATCTGTAGTAGAGATACATAGAAATTCCAACAAACCTATTAGTTTCCAACATCCCCATAAAATGGTCCCACGCCCGCAGACCATTCATAAAGGTAATAATTACATGAGCGATAAGATACATCAACACAAGTATGATTCATTTGATTCCAATCTAGCAAGATAAAAAGATATGGCCTCCAACCCACATTTTTACACAAACAAGCATTTATAAATATGGGGAAAAAACATACCTCTAAGATAAACATATCCTCCCTATAATTTGCAGCATGACCAGATTGCACCCACAGATCCATGTTAAATACATTTGGAGATATGACCTGATGATTCCATTTCCAAGTAAGTATTAAGTACATGGAAAAAGATTGTTTTTCTGTCAGTTTAAGAAACTCCTACAATAAGGTAGTGTTTGGCCCAACTTTTTTTGGCTTTTCTTCAGCTTAAAAACAGAAGCTAAACTAAACACATTTGGAGAAAAATGCTTTAAAAATTAAGGAGCTTAATGTTTATATGAGAAAAGAAGGAAAAGTAGCTTGTAAAACAGTTACTGAAGTAGCTTTAAAATAAACAAAAAAAAGGTACTCCAGCCTCCCTCTCATCTGAACAAATCAATGTGGGGCACTGAAATGGAGCTTTTAGTTTAAGAAATAGTTTTTAAGCAAAAACTGACAAACAAATTCCACTTTATTTATTTTTAAAGCTCTTATTTTGGATTTTAACTTCAAAGTAACTTTTAAGCCACAAAAGTAAGGGAGAAAAAATGTAGCCAAAAACTTAACCTCTTGATAGCCTCTGTCCCTATACTGATTCCGAATGAAGTCCATGAGTTTGTTGTAGATCCGAGCGCCATGTGGAAGAAAAAACCAGCTTCCCGGACTGACATAAACAAAGACATATCAGTTAGAGAAAGCTTACTAAAAGTTGAAATCAGACAAGAATGACCCCAACATACCTCCATTCATGATGAAGAATAAGCTCCTGTTTCACACCCAAAATCCTGTGATCATACTTTTTTGCCTCCTCCAGCCGATGCAAGTATTCCTGGAAATTTAAAAACCAAAAAAAAGGGGGGAAATCATATTATCAAATGATACCATAAGGCATGGCCACAAAGATCCATTAAATACCATAAAGATGAGTTACAGCTTCACTCTAAGAAGTTCAAGTGCAGCAGCAAGTAACTGGTGAACTTTCATGGGTGCAAACCAAGTTCAAGACTTGACATTTTACATTTACAAAATAAAGAATCCACGGACTGATTCAATTAGCCAAACTGTGAGCAGTCTACATGATTCAACTGGTTCACCACCAGTTCTGCGATTTTGAGACCAGTTTTAAGACTTCCAATTATACAGGCTAGACAGGACTGTCCAGGGGACCGGTTTCCTCCTTCACGGTTAAAATAGAAAAAATCCAGTTTTAACAAAAATTGGTTAACACTTAATAACTAGCAGATAGAGCACTACTAGCAATAGGTGTCTCATGGCTATCAGTTATTTGGAAAATGCCATATTGCATTACAAAATGATATATATATATATATATATATATATATATATAATATTAGTATCATTCAAAATGACATTAAATAATAAAACAGAAACTATAAAAATATATCTCCTGGAAAATGTGGAATGTAATGACAATATCTCCAGAAAATGAGCACATCTTGGACCTCTTAGTCTTAGCAACACAAATAAAAACCAAATTTCCCACCCAAGAGAAAAGAATAGAGAGGAGCAAGAAAAAAGAGAAAACAGAACATAAAAAGAAGATAACAAATGTTATGGGTAAAGTTACTTTCACTATCACATCAAGAATTCCCCAGTGAAACTCAGCCTCCAATACACACTGACAGAGCCAATAAAGAAATTTGAGGGGAGTTTGAGCATTTTGGCTTTATATAGGGATGATTAAACAAAAATGGATGTGCTCATCTTTTCCTTAAAACTGATGTCAGATGCCATTAAGCCATTGACACAGATAGAAGCACTCTCCAAAATTCAAAAAAACCACGTGAAGTAAGTAGCATGGCAATGTAGCAAAGAGATGGAGCACCAATAAATGCTTTAGAATACTATTAATAAGTATGAATTAATTATTTACTTATTCCACAAGGTACTGCAGCTGAATGTTCAGCACACCATGGAGAGCAGACATTATTGTGCCATTGCCACCCTCAAGCCCCAATCATTGGTGGTCTTTTCTCATAGTCTTCAAGGCAGACACAATTCTGCTCTAAGCATAACAGAGAGAGCAGCAGCATCCACGCATTATCTCAAAAATACCACAGTAAGCATGTAGCATAGTGCAGACGAACAAAAGCACTGATAAATACTATAACACATTATTAACAACTACTAGCTAGTTATTTACTCATTCCACAAGGAACTGCAACTCCAAGTGAACATTCAATCCACCACAGCTCAGTCTGAATAGCTGACTGGTTTACTCAAAGAAATAACTTTCAAAAAAAAAAAAAAAAAAAAACTCTTTGTAAACTTATGAAATGAAAATGAAAATCACCTTCAGACTTTTCTGATCAGGATAAGATATTCCATAAACTCTTTGTAAACTTTCCCGATCTTTGTCCCCCCTCCAATATGCTGATGAAGCCTGAAATTCCAAACACAATAACCAATTAAACCAAAGTACTTGCCATTGATATAAGTTAATGGATAAATCAAAAGTAGAAATGGTTGCATGATAAGATAGTTTAAGCATACCTTTAAACACGCAATTGCTTTGACAAAGGACGTATTAGGTATATGGGGTCCACGACACAAATCAACCAAGGGACCACATCTGTATACTGTGATAGTTTTGTCGGCAGGCAAATCATTGATAATCTCAATCTGATTACAATAACCACAGAGCCAAAGCACTAAATGGTTAATTTGTGAGATATCAAAAATTATTGGTGGAAGAAAATAGGAAACATGGCTCAGATAATATGATTATGTAATTCAAAAAACAATAGATAAGATCATAAAAACAAGAAGCTTATCCACACCCCACCCCACCCTCGCAGCAGAAAAAAAAGTTATACTTGCCTTAAACTTATTATCTGAAAACATCTCAAGTGCCTGATCACGTGTAACTTCAATGCGCTCAAAGGGTTGCTTTTCCTGTAAATACAATCTTCATCATCCATCACATATATTAACACAAAAGTAATGTTTATCACAATAATGAGCAATGCATACATAACAACAACAATAATAACATTATCCCACTATGTGAGGCCAGCAAAATAGATCACACGACATTATTGAACAGTCAATCAATATAATAATTAAATTTAAAAATGAAATCAATTTTGACTGAAACATTCCAAATGTGAGACAACTCCTAAAACAAAAGCAACAAAATCCATGGCAAGGTTGTTAAGATCGAGATTTTACGTAGGATCGGGAGGGGGGATGAAAAATCGTAAATCGAGGATCGTAGGATCGGATCGAGATCCTACTATGAAACTGCAGAAAGAAAAAAGTGGGTACGGAAAGCTGTAAATAGCAATTATCGAAATTAAAATTCAAAAGCCCATTTAAAAATATAATATGAAACTGTAGAAAGAAGAAAAGGGGGGTACATAAAGCAAATTTGACCCAAATACGAAACCCTAGCATATATTATCCTTTTCTTCTCTTCTGTGCCGTTTCTTTCTTTATTATTCTTTTCTTCTCTTCTGCGCCGTTTCTTTCTTCCCTCAACACTGCGTTCTTCTTCCTCCTCACGGTTGTCGGCGCCGTTTCTTTCTCCAGCAACGGTGACCACCTAAACACTGCGTTCTTCTTCCTCTTCACGGTTGTCGGCGCCGTTTCTTTCTCCAGCAATGGTGGCCACCTCAACACTGCATTCTTCTTCCTCTTCACGGTTGCCGGCGAGGTCGCTGGGTCACGGCGCAGCAGCGACAAGGCAAGGTCGCTCAACCTTTTGGGAACGAAGGTCAGATTTCACGATCTAACGCGTTCTTCTTCCTCTTCACTTTGGTTTGGTCGTCGAGCTTGGATCGTTGGGGATCGCAGATCCCACGATCTCACGTTCCTACTCGCGATTCCACTACGATCCTGCTCCCCGACGATCCCACCCCCGATCCAGATCGCCTGCCACCGGAAGGATCGTAAAATCGTGCGATTTCATGATCCAGATCGCGATTTTAACAACCTTGATCCATGGGATTTAGAAAAATTGAACAAGACCCCTCTAGAGAGAAATTGTCTCTAAACTGAGTAAGAGTGTATGAGAATCTACCTTTTATTCAATTTAAAGTGCATTGAGACCTTAACCTACTATAATTCAAGGATGGACACACCATTACTTGCACTCAAATTGGAGAAAAATTGTCTTTAGAAGAGCATTTTCCATAAAAACTAAATAATTGCCTTTTCTTTAAACATTCCAAACCCAAGATTTGGTTTACAAATCAAATCAAAACATTCCAAATATACTCCTGGTGAACATTAGACTTCCAGATAAAGAAAATATACACAAAGACACCAAAATTTGGAATACAACTTGATATTACACCCCACGCAGCTGTTCAACTACAAAGATTCTCTAATAAGTCTTAAAAACACAAGACTTCAAGGAGAAATCAACATCAACTTAAACAGAAAAACGTTAAAGTGTTATAACTACAGATCATCACAGTAACCAGATATAATCCCAATAAATAGCCATATAAGCAGAGTAAATATTAAAAAAATATATATAAATAAGAAAAAGCAGAAACACATGAATAACAAAAAGAAGAAGAAGCAGAAGAATACCGCAACAGCCTTCAATGCTCCAGCCTCAATCTGCTTAAAGTGATCGTCATTGAGACCCAAGTCCCCGTAAAACGCATCATAATAGAACCCCTAAACAAAAACATTCACTTTCTATTTCAATACACACAAAAACATCACAACAGAGTCAACAAACAGCCCACAATCACATTAAAACAAAAATGCACACACAAACCTCTCCTCTTGTAGTGCAAGGCCCAATGCATAGCTTGCATCCATACTCCGTCTCAAGTGACTGCAAATAACCAAAACAAAAATAACAACAAGTCAAAAATAGCAGCAGCAGCAGCAACAACAACAACAACAACAACAACAACAATAATGATGATTAATTCATCACAATCCGAATTGAAACAAAAATTTCAAAAAAAAAAAAAAAAAAACAAATGAACGGAGCTGAACCTGGCCGAGAATGTGGGCGCTGGAGTGCCAGAAGGTGTCGCGGCCTTCGTCGTCGTCGAACTTGAAGATCTGGAGCTGGCAGTCGTCCTCGAGAGGGCGCGTCATGTCCCAGAGCACGCCATTGACCTTCGCGATGAGCGCGTTGTTGGCCAAATTCTTCGAGATTTCGCGCGCCACGTCGAGCGGCGTCGAGAGCCACTTCTTCGCGTCCTTGACATTGCCGTCGGGAAGAGTGACCTTGATAGGGTCCGGCGAAAGCGAGAGGCGCTGTGTGCGCTGCTCCGCCTGGATGGTCTCGAAGAGACTGACTCGCTTCGGAATCGCGGCGCTAAGGTACGCCTCGTCCTTCGCGTGAGCAACCATGGCGGCGGAAGCGGATGAGGAGGAGAAGAAACGGTTAATCGGCAAGAGAGAGTGGAGAGTGTGATGGGAAGGAGCGTGACGGCGGAAACGGATTAGAGAGCATAGCATAGCATAGTGTGCTGTGGGTTTGGGTTTTGGTTTTTGCTTCGGCTTGGAAATATTTTTCTTTTCTTTTTTATTTACGGAAATGAAAATTGAGGAAATTGTGGGCTTACGGTAAGGCTACGCGCTACTTTGGTTCCGAGTGAGTGAGTGAGTAACGTGCGAGGTTTCTAGGGTTTTTGGTTGGGTAAATGTTCGGCTTGCTCTTCCTAAGTGTGAGGTATCAGTATCACTCTAGATTTTGAAAATAATAAAATTTATAAAAAAAAATTCTTGAAAAATGTAACTTGTAACTTATTTTAGTCCAAAATTTAAAAGGTTGTATGAGTTGATTGAAAATATTAACATATTTTTAAAAACTAAAATAATAATATATAGTTAAATTTAAAATGAATTTTTCTGCTGAATAGACAATTTTGACAGTAAAGTAAATGTAATGAAATTTTATATCATTACATTAATTTTTTATATTTGATAACATTATGACTTATTTTTGAATTTTTTTTATTTTCATGACTAATATAACAACATTTTACACTTTTAAGTTATATGGACTAAAATTATAATTTACCAGATTTTGATTTGTTTTAGTTATGCTTTTTTAACCTACAACTAATTGTATAAAGTGGATTTGTTTCACCGAATAAAAGTTTATTCTTAGGAATGTAACATAAAAGAATATTACATACATGTTTGTTATAAGTTTTGAAAAGTTATTCTCGGATATTGTTAATTTCTAGGAATGTAATAACTTTAATTTGTATTACACTTTCCAACACTTTTTTTATTTCCATGAGGAGGGAGGTGAATAATATATTCTAATGGGAATATGAAGAATTATTTCCTAAAATATCATTAACTTTTTAAATATTTTTATTTTGAATTATTTTGAATTTTAAAAAGATATTCACATAAATATTAAAATATAATAAACATGTTTTTCTTTCAAATATTATATTCCCTAAAATAACATTTTTAAAAATAAAAGAAAATTTTTGTAACGTCCCATAATTTAGTACAGTTTACTTTTATATTACAGTTGCAAATTACAATTGTCGTTGGCATTGGTCAAAACAAAGCAAGCAAGGATTTGATTCTCGATTCTTTGCGTTGTCGGCGGAGAATAAGATTTTAAACCAAGACGGAATATTACATAAACTTCTATTTTTTTAGATTACATGAATTTTGGTTTAGGTAAATGATTAATTAAGTGCGATGGTGAGAATGTTGTTGATGGTGTATATGATGTTGATGAGCCACTAGTTTGCAGCACAAACAAATAAGTGTTTGATTGTGAGAATGCGGTTGTAGATGATTGTATTGGAGATGATATTTTAAATGAAATAGATAGGATAGCAAAAAATATTTGATTAGTGTAAAAATTTCAAAAGTGGTGTGAGATGATGTTCTAAATATGAATCATTTTGTTATTTAGTTATATTTGTTGGAAACTATTTTATTGTAGTAGAAGAAAGTATTACCACAAAATTAGGAAAAATAACTTTTTTCTCAAAATAATAGTTATCTTCGTAAATTTAAAAATCAAAATAAACAAAAAAAATCATGGATATTTTAGTCTAAAATATTGTTGGATGGCGTGTAACGTCCGTTGCACACGTCAATTTGCTGGAAACTTTATAATGTGAAATTATGATAATTGGTCATAAATGTGTATGAAATGCATGAAATTAATGATGTGAATTGTAAAATATATTGTTTACTTTGATGAAGACTTTATAATGTGAAATTATGAGAATTACTATGGTATATGTTGTAAGACCAAATGAGTGTGGCCACTTGTCAAAAAAATGTTGCATGTTATGTATATGAGTTTATTAATGATGTTGATTATGAACAATTGCGCTTTGGGATTGGGTCCGGGGGTGTCCAACCCTCAACAAAAATTTACTTTGAATGTCTTGTAATGATTTGGTGATCGGATATGTGGAGGTGTGTGATTTTGTAAAGTGGATTACTCCACTTGAAGGGCCTTGTTGATTGTGACCCTAGAAAAAAAAGAAAATTAATGTCCTTTCTCTCTTGATATTTGTGTGTGTGCACGATGGAAATTACTAACGGTCTGAAGCTTCATGAGAATTAGCACACATTACGAGGAAAGAACAAATGGACAACTAGACGAGGTAGCAAGATTGTGTTATAATTAAAGGGATTGTTGTGTTAGGAGTTAGGGCATGACCTTATACTCAGTGGAAATACACTTTCTAATATCTATTCACATGTACCAACACGACCATTGTTCAAGGATTGATACTTCTCATCATGAAGGATGAGTGAGGATTTGTTAAGAGAGGGTGAATGACATACAATAGGTACAATGGGGACTGGTCCAAACGATTTAAAAGAACTTAGGGGAATGTTGAGTGGTGATAACCCGGCTAAGGGCATTTCCGTTTAGTATGGGGGACTCACGAGCCTCACTTGACATTCTTGACTAAAGCAAAGTTGTATCCATGGTTAATGAGAGTGTTATGTCATGTACTGACATGAGATGTGTCCTCCCAGTTGTCATTCATATGTTGCGTAAGACCATTAAGGTTCGGAAGGCTTAGTGGCAGTGTTTGTGTAAGACAATTAATGACAATGGGGCTTAATGGCAGTGTGGGCCCAAGATGTGATAATGCATGAGATATATATGCAGACTAGGATACTGTGAGTGTTGTTTGCTAGTGGACCACACATGATGGTTGTGTAGGTTGGTGTGTGATAATTCTTTGTTTGTGGCTTCTAAGGGAGCAGAGGACTCACCCTTTCTACCAATATTTTTCATGTTCGGATGATGAGCATCAGGACGGATATCCGCTTATCGGTTAGCATCTTCGAGTGTAGGAAGATCCCTTAAAGAGTCCTTCACCGGGTTCTCGTTGGTGGGTTCACTTTCATTTGGCATGTACCTTCTTGATAGCGTGGTTATTCTACAGGCTTGAATAGATGATTGCTCTAAGACTTAGGTTTTCCACTTTAGTGTATTGATTTGAATAGACCTAGGTTTAAAGAACTATTATATGTGTTAAAACATATTATTTACTTACTATTTACCTTTGATATATACTTATTTACTTATGTTTGGTGACCATGAAGGCTTATCTCAGATCTTTATATATATACATACATACATACATACATACATACATACATACATACATACATATATATATATATAATATAGACACACACATAATGTTATTTCAAAGATGTAATGTGTTATATTTAAAGATTAACTATGTATTATGTATATCAACTTGTGGCTTTAAATGAAATCATGTTTTGTAAATACGTACGTTGCATACAATTTCAAAAATAGATCGCTTTCTTTTCAAGTTGATAGTTTTCACTAAAAAAAAGAGTTGAGCAAACTTTGTAAAAAGTTTTATTTCAGTGAAAATTTACCCTATCTTTTTTGTTTTCTATTATGACATTTATGAGAAGGCTTTGAACTCACTTGTTTATAAAGATGAATGAAGGAATTTGAAATGTATTTGTAAACCCAGATTTTAGGATGTTACATGCACCGTGTTGAAGAACGTCCATCAAACCTAGCCTTTTCGCTGCACTCAGTCGTTGCACCTCCATTGTCGCCGTCACACTTCCCTTACCGTTGTACCTCCATCGTACTCCATTGCACCTCAGATGAGATTTGATTTTGGGGATGAGAGGGACAAGGATATTGATTTTGAAATAGAGAAGGAAAGTGAGAGAAAAAACGTGAGGGGAGTTGTTGCTGCTCTCTCACAAAGAGAAATCAAGAGAGGGAGAGTGAAAAAAAAAACGTTATGGTGAGGAGATGAAGAGAAAGTTCTAGAGATTAAGAGAGAAAATGAGAGGGTGAGGGCATAAATTAAAAGGGGGTTTTGTTGCTACACAAGTTATTCATTCATTTAACACAAACTATGCAATGAAAGCATTTTAAAAATATTAAAGATAGAATTCAATTTGTTAGAAATTGTTTTAATGTTGCCCATCAAATATCAGTAATCATTTCTTCAACTTGTTGTGAGTAAAATTTTTTTTTACCGTTATGTTAAAATGACTATAAATATGGGTTCAATTCATACAATTTTTACACAATTTCTCAACTCATACTTCTATTTCTTGTTCTTATTAACGTTAGATTCTTGGTAAGCATACCAAATCGCGCAAATAATATAAAATGAAAGTTCAAGTATCGTATCCACAGGGACTCACATAATACTCAACAAACTACCAATATTCACTAACTATGACTTTTGGAAACAACAATTAGAATTTGATTGAAATGAGAAAATGTAAATAGCAAAGGAACATAAATAAACAAAAACTATTTTTGGCATTTTTATGAACACATGGAGTGCGATAAAAGAAGCAAAATAACAAAGCATAAAAGAGTTGGGATTGATTTCACTAAACCAACTCATACAAACAAAGGTCACTAATCTAGTTCAAAGCCCAATTATTATCATCAACTCACAAAAATACCCAAATCTTGATCCCTCGGATGGAAATAATCTAAGTCCTTTGACCAAACTATTAATCTCTTAACTAGTCTAACCAAATGACTTGCTTTAAGAGTAAGAGTTAAAAGATGACTAACAAGCTTTGCTCTGTCCCTAGACACAAAACTCATTAGAAGTTTCTCTCCATTTCTAAGTTCAAAAGCACTTCCCAATGACAATTCAAACCACAACATCGAGCAAAGGGTGATTAAGCCAAAGCAAATATTAATGCATAGAAAAAGAACACTTAATAATGAACAATAAACATAGATTAATAATCAAAATGTAAACAAAAGGATGGTTCAACTACATCAACCCAAAATGGGTAAATCTAACTACACGAATACAAGAAGAAAAGAAGACAATTGATGAAAAAGATGATGAGAAATGGTAGGGAAGCCATAAAGGACAAGGGAGAACTTCTCAACTATAGCCTAAAACCCTAGATAGTTCCCTCAATCAAATCTGCCTACTATTCGCATCCTTGGTGCTTAAATAGAGCCAAATGTGTTGCATTCTTGTTTATGCGTAATTAAGTTGTTCGCTTATCGCCCACTTGCTCGCTGAGCAAGCATACTAAAGTTACGCTGGTTCAAGTGGTTGCAGGCTGAGCCTAAGGTGCACGCTAAGCCTGACATGTCTGACCCATTTAGCCTCGAAAATTTCCTTTGAAAGAGCTTTGAATTAGGTCCCAACACCAACTCTTTTCTTTCTTCATTTAATTCTACAAAAAATAAACTAAAATTAGATGAAAAATAAAACATTTAAACTATTTTAAAGCTATTCTAATTTATTCAAAACTTAATTATAAACAAGGTCAAACAAGCTTAAATGTATTGAAATATTAAAATAATTGCCCACAAATTGGTCATTAAAATAACATTCCTAAGACAATTATCAATAAGTCTCAATGTTCTTTGTTATCTCTCAAATGGATCCCAATCTTCAATATTACTACAATCTTTTGCAAAACCAACCACCCTCTATCGATGACAATTTTCAAAATCCCCAACATTATATGTATCTGCCATTTCCAACCAATCCCAACATGTGGTATAGGCCTTTGTCTTCTAATGAGGAGCCTCGTACCGGTGAAAATGATCAAAATCCATCATTTTTTATGTATCCACCACCCGCAACTAACCCAAACATGTGTTATAGGCCACTTTCATCCAATCGGTCTAGAAACTATTCAACTATATTAAGGAGGAGAAAATTCAACTCACAAAATGTCATAAACTATTATCAATGCAAGAGAACATAATTCTCATCAAATCGTGACTTAATATGTTAAAGGATGCAATCTAGGAGTTGACTAGTCATTAACCCATTGAAGTTGATGAATATGACACAACATCACCAATATTTTGCCTAATAGGACAAAAGGCATCAAAAGGGAAGAACAAAGAAAAAGGAGCTACAAGTGCTAGTCCCAATCTCAATCTGTCTAGCATAAAAAGTACAATAAAGGAGGAAAACACTAAATACAATAAACTTATTGAGTTAAAAGAGGCACAAGAAAGGCTCATGGAGCACGAAATTCTCGTGAAGGACACATTTGGCATGTTTGAGAAACAACGCCAAGATCATGAAAAGTATTGTGATTATCTTAGACAAAAACAAGGATTTTAAATGAATAGGCCAATGTGGTTTTGTTATTATTTAATTTTAGTTGTCTATGCTAATGTTGTTTTTGTTAGTTAATTTTAGTTGTGTAGGTCATTGTTGTATTTTTAATTTTAAATTTAGTTGTTATGTATTATTTGTCCTCAACCTCGATCTCATTATGGAACTAGCCATTAATAAAACTAGTCATTACAAAACTAGTTGTCGTAAACCTAGTAGTTACAAAACTAGTTATTACAAAGCTAGTTGTTACAAAATTAATCGTAAAAATAATTGTTATGAATGATGATATATAATTTTGCAATCTTTTCTCATTCTCGCATCTTCTTATAAAATTACCCAATCTTCTAATTTGAATTCCAATACTTAAGTTAGGTATACAATGGATCCAAACATCGATTTTGATACATGAGGAACTTGAAGACAACACCGATGAAGAATACATGAGGAACTTGAAGACAACATTGACGAAGAAGTCATAAGATTGAATTTTAGAGCCAACAACAAGTTGACAACACTACTCAGGACAGACAAAGAAGAAAGGCAATGAATTAGAATCGTGAGGAGGGACATGATCGATTGTTTAATGAATATTTCTCACCAATCCTATATACACAAAGACTCAATTCTGATAAAGTTTCTGCATAAAAGGCATGTGTTTCTTCGAGTTGTAGAGGCCCTTGGCAATCATGAGGAGTATTTTCAAATGAGTGTAGATGCAATGCGTTGAAAGGGTATATCACCATTGCAGAAGTGTACTGCTGCTCTTTATATATTGGCTTGTGGCTCACCCGCTAACAGTGCGAACAAGTATATTCGGATTGTTGAAACCATTGCAGTGAAATACTTATAGAGATATGTATCAAGCATCTGTGTAATATTTGGGGATGAACACCTAAGGAGGCCAAATAACGAAGTCATTGGAAGACTACTACAAATGGGAGCAACATGTGGTTTTCTAGGTATATTAAGTTCTATTGATTGTATGCACTGAGAATGAAAAAATTGTCCAATTGCGTAGAAAGGTCAATTTTATCATAATGATCATGGTAACCCAACAATGATTCTTGAAGTCATGGCATGACAAGATTTGTGGATTTGACATGCATTTTTTGGTACTGCAGATTCAAATAATGACATTAATGTGTTAAATGCATCTAATGTGTTTGAATAATTTTTGTCATGACAGCAGCCCGTAATACAATACACAATGAATGGAACCCAATATGATATGAGATATTATCTAGTGGATGATATTTTATTCAGACTTTTGTGCATTTGTGAAGACAATCTCAGTGCCACAAGGAAAAAAAGAAAAAGTTATTTGCATAACGACAAGAAATCAACATGAAAGGATGTGAATCGTGCGTTTGAATTGCTCTAATCTTGATTCATAATTATACATGGTATGTCACGTTTCTAGGATGATCATGCAATGAAGAATATAATTTATGCATGTATCATATTGCATAATATGATTGTCGGGGATGAATGACACAACATCAAAATTATATTGATTACGATAATGAAGATAGTGATGTGTCGACAAACAAAGTGTCTTTGGGTGCTCAACTCAATTTTATATCAACATACTTTGAAAGGATAACAAATGTTCATGACAAAGAAATGCACGTTAAACTTCAAGCATTTGGTTGAATATATTTAGAAACAATTCAGAAAATAAAATAATGAAAATTAATTTTATGTAAATTTATTTATTTTCCATTATTATTTTTTTCTTCAATGTCATTGTGTTTAATTATTTGATAATTTAAAATTTGAATTAATTATTTTATTTCAACCATAATTAATTGAAAGTAAAAAAAAAAGATTTACTACTATTTTAGTCCTTATTTTTTTTAAAAATTTATGCTATTAATTACTATTTTTTTTATTTTTTATCAATTTTTAGTTCTTTAACTTTTATTTCGCTATAACTTTTATTCCTTCGATAGCACTGTCGCAGCGCCACCAAAAACACTAGATTTTCTCTAACATATGTGGTAGAGGGGTTCCTAAGTCATTCTCTCATGGACACAAACACAAATAGGATCCAATTCTGTTCCAATGCGATAATACAAAGCATAAAAAATGTGTCAATTATGTTAGAGAATGACTTAGGAACTAACAACTAAGTCCAATTATGACCAATAACCAACAACTCGGCCAGTGCGTTAATACTAAGCATAAATACTGTGTCAATTATGTTCAGCCCAAAGTCACAAATTAGTGCCTCTAAAGTGCTTTATCATTTTTAACTTTTTTTTTCATCTTCATTTTTAATCCCTTAAAAAATTAAATATAAGAATGAAAAAAGTTATAAAAGACTAAAAATAAAAATGAAAAAAAAGTTAAGAAAGTAAAAACATCTTAAAACTTTTAGAGAGATTAAAATAAGAAATTTTACAACATTTAGGAACTAAAAAATTTGTTTATCCCAAAAAATATAAAAATTATGAATTTCTTAAATTTTTAAAATTTCTTATCTCGGAACAAATTATATATAAATCTCTTAAAAATAAGATTATAACGTGTGACCACAAAAACTAACCCGAACTTCGCGTACGTAATGCAGACATGAACTTTTCTTACACTACTGACAGCTTGACTTTTCTTCTTTCTACCCCATCTCATCTCTCTCAACTAGTATTTTGTTTCTCTTGAACCATCCCTTTATTAACTCTAAGGCAAAGTAATGTTTGTGTAGCACTCAGAACTCAAAAGTGGTCGATCGATCGTAATGGCTAATCAGCAAATAATCAACCATGCTTCTTCTTCTTCTTCTTCTTGTGTGGCCTCTTTCAAAAGGTATGATGTTTTTCTTAGCTTTCGAGGTGAGGACACTCGTGACAACTTCACAGGCCATCTATACGAGGCTCTCTTCCAAGCCAAACTCGAAACCTACATAGACTACAAGCTTCAAAAGGGTGATGAGATCTCGCAAGCTCTCATTGAAGCCATTGAAGAGTCACAAGTATCCGTCGTCATCTTTTCAGAAAAGTATGCTACCTCCAAATGGTGCTTGGATGAAATCACCAAGATTATAGAATGCAAGGAGGGTCAAGGACAAGTTGTTATACCCGTGTTCTATAAAATAGACCCATCACATATAAGGAAGCAACAAGGGTCTTTCAAGCAAGCGTTTGCGGAACACGAGCAAGATCTTAAGATCACAACTGATAGGGTGCAAAAATGGAGAGAGGCTCTCACAAAAGCAGCTAATTTGGCTGGGTGGGACTTTCAAACTTATAGGTAACATGCAACATCTCTACCTTTCTTCTTAATTAATGATCTTGTTTTCCCAAGATTTCATAAGTACAACTGAAACTTAATAATAATATACTCCATATCGTGTGTATTTTTATTTTCAAACTTTTGTTTATCTGAACAACATCTATGTTATTATAATTAAGATGATGAGATCTGCATTTAAATAACAACTGAAATCATAGCAAAAGTTATAATACATAAGACAGATTTGCTATCTGCATAAGACAGATAGATCAAATATTGGACAATAGAAAATACAATTAGATTTTTTTTAACTGTTAATTGTTTGAAACTAACCATTTTTCTTATTGTGGAGTTAGAAGAATGGAGAGTATAAGAATTATAAATAACCTATTTGGATATAAGTTACAAATAATTTTGAGAATTTTTTTACTGAAAATATAAAACTTTTTTAATAGAAAATTCTCAAAAACACTTCTAGCAAAGAGACTCAAAATATTAGAGTAAATACACCTAATAGTTTCACCACTTGTCCATAGATTAATTAGTCATACGTATTTTCGTTTTTCTTTTATTTAATTGACTTGTGATACATTCTTTCCTTTAATGTTTTTGCCATTTTTATACTAGGACTGAGACCGAATTCATTAAGGACATCGTTAAAGATGTTTTACGAAAACTGAATCTCATATACCCAATTGAATTGAAAGGAGTGATTGGAATAGAGGAAAACTATGCCAGCATTGAGCCATTGTTGGAAATTGGCTCAAACGAAATTCGAGTGATTGGAATATGGGGCATGGGTGGCATAGGTAAGACTACCCTGGCAATTGCTTTGCGTGTCAAACTGCTCTCTCAATTTGAAGCTCATTGCTTTCTGGGAAATGTAAGGGAACAAGCAGAGAAGCACGGTTTAGGTTTCTTACGCACAAAACTTTTCTGTGAGTTGTTACCAGGAGAAAATTATCTTCATGCAAATATGCCCAAAGTTGAATCTCATTTTATAACCAGAAGACTTAGAAGAAAAAAGGTTTTTCTTGTTTTGGATGATGTGGCTTCCTCAGAACAATTAGAAGATCTAATCGATGATTTTGATTGCTTCGGACCAGGAAGTAGAGTGA
The DNA here is from genome assembly GCA_007407185.1 of Glycine tomentella. Classification (NCBI taxonomy): domain Eukaryota; kingdom Viridiplantae; phylum Streptophyta; class Magnoliopsida; order Fabales; family Fabaceae; genus Glycine; species Glycine tomentella. The sequence continues at coordinate 209,376 of PYAF01003908.1, read as the reverse complement.
TTATAACAACTAGAGATAAGCACATATTTAGCCGTGTTGATGAGATATATGAGGTAAAGAAATTGAACGACCGTGACTCTCTTCAACTTTTCTGTTTGAATGCCTTCAGAGAAAAGCACCCCAAGAATGGATTTGAAGAGCTATCAGAATGTGTAATTGCCCATTGCAAAGGCAATCCTTTGGCATTAAAAGTTTTGGGTGCAAGTCTTCGTTCAAGAAGTGAACAAGCTTGGAAAAGTGGATTGAGAAAGCTTCAAAAGATTCCAAATGTGAAAATTCATAATGTATTAAAATTGAGTTTTGATGACTTAGATCATACTGAGCAGGATATATTTCTAGACATTGCGTGCTTTCTCAAAGGAGAATATAGACATCGCGTAATAAGTGTACTGGAAGCTTGTAATTTCTTCCCAGCCATTGGGATACAAGCCCTTGTAGACAAGTCTCTTATAACTATTTCATCTATGGATACAATAGAAATGCATGACCTGATACAAGAAATGGGTTGGAATATTGTTGAACAAGAATCTATCAAAGACCCTGGAAGACGAAGTCGATTGTGGGATCCTAAAGAAGTGTATGATGTATTGAAATATAACAGGGTTAGTACAAGTTCAGTTACATATATTTGAAAATGCAAGCATGTTTGTAGAATGCATCTAGTATGATTGCATTTACTAACTAGTATTCTAATTTATTTATTTTTTTTTTTGTCAGGGAACTGAAGCAATAGAAGGCATAATTTTAGATTTGTCTAAAATTGAGGATCTACAATTGAGCTTTGATTCGTTTACGAAAATGCCTAACTTAAGATTTCTTAAATTCTATTATGAGGGGGAGGACTTGAGTAAGAGATGCAAAATATACCTTCCTTTGAATGGTCTTAAGTCATTTTCTGACAAATTAAGATACCTTCACTGGCATGGATATTGTTTGGAGTCTCTGCCATCAACCTTTTCTGCTAAATTGCTTGTTGAGCTTGCCTTTCCCAGAAGCAACCTTCAAAAGCTTTGGGATGGAGTTCAGGTATGAATCTGTCTATATTTTGTACTTTACTTTCTTACTTGAAACTCCTCATGTGATAACTCTTCATTGGTACAGAATCTTGTGAATTTAAAAGACATCGACCTTAGTTTCTGCGAAAACCTGGTTGAGGTCCCTGACTTATCGATGGCCACAAATCTCAAAGTGGTATGTCTTTTTGAGTGTAAAAGTCTGCGTCAAGTTCATCCATCCATTTTGTCTCTCCCAAGGCTTGAGGTTCTGGATTTAGAAGGCTGCACTGAGATTCAAAGCCTTCAAAGTGACGTCCATTTAGAATCTCTCGAATTCCTCCGTCTTAGCAAATGCTCATCTCTCAAGGAATTTTCAGTATCCTCAGTGGAACTTAAAATGTTATGGTTAGATGGCACGAACATCCAAGAATTGCCCTCATCAGTTTGGCGTAGTGCAAAACTCTATCTATTGAATGTACGAGATTGTGACAACCTCGATGGTATTGGGGACAAGTTTTCATATGATCCGAGAACAGCATGTGTTACGACTCTGGTCCTTTCTGGGTGCAAACAACTCTGTGCATCGAATCTGCATTTTATTCTTGATGGTTTGCCGTCTTTAACATGCTTGGACTTGGAATATTGTTGCAACTTACGAATGCTCCCTGACAGCATTGGCTTGTTATCATCATTGGGGGAATTAAAACTAAGTGGAAGCAATGTTGAAAGCTTGCCTGCAAGCATCAAGAACCTTTTCAAGCTGAGAAACCTTTATGTAGATAACTGCATGAAACTTACGTCTCTACCAGAACTTCCACACTCTCTGCAGTTGTTAAGAGCAGCTAACTGTACATCTTTGGTGGCAAGCTTCACTCAACTGACCATACGCTCTGGTTCTATTTTGGTCCCTGGAGGCCATGTTCCTGATTGGTTCAGCTTTCAAGCTGAAGGGGCTTCAGTAACTATTCCACATCTTCCACATGCTGGCTTATGCGGCTTTGTTTTTTGCGTCGTTCTTTCTGCGTTACCGTCCAATAGGGAATTTGGATCTGTTCAATGTTTAATCTACATAAATTCCAAAAGGATCGATGGCGGCCAAATCACCCCAGTGGATCTACGGAATCTGAGAATGGATCATGTGTTACTAATTTTTCCTGACATCACAAAAGGTGGAAACCATTCCATCCTTAATAAATTACAAAAAGTTGAAGTCGATTCTGTGCTTAAGAGATTACTAAAAGGTGAAGCCTTTGATCCTCTCAAAATATCATTTGAATTCTTATCGGAATATGGGGATGAGATAAAGGGGTGTGGGATATACCCCATATATGCCTCTGAACAAAAGGGGTTGGAGTTGGAGTTTAGGGATAGCTCTAGAGATATTGTTGAGTTATTCAAAGGATGTAACCATAACAGGGAAGACAACCAGACTAAGAAATTGGAGGAAGTTGTGCACCAAATAATTACTACAGGTTTGAAGCATGTAAAAGTGGACTCAAATGAAAATTCATGTCACGATTTTGTAGGTATGAAACTTGAACCACTCCCTCTTCATGCCTCCTTATTTTTGCTTCATTTTGATGATCGATTCTTAAGTATTAGCATCTATAAACACAAACAGATAATACTAGCCCAATTATGTTATGTGATGATTTCCGAAACTCTTAAAACTCTTATTTGAGGCGCTAAAGGATCTAATGCCTCGATATCATGATGATTTCATATTCTTAAAAAGATTAGATTATTGTGAGAACTCGGAGGGTAAATTTAATAAAAGTAACTACAGGATTCTCTTACATTCGTTAACACTAGCTTCGATGGTTTTGTGTGAAGGACATTGGTTGCAAAAATTAATAATTAATTTTTTTATTTTGCTTCTTTCAGTTTCAACAGCAGGTGGTACAAAGAGAGAACCACAAAGTTTGAAGGAAGAGGATTACTATATAAGTTCACCTGAAAATCAAGTAAGCTAGTGACGAATAATGTATTAGTACTCTACCCTTCTTCTTTTTAGCTAAATTAAGAAAGCATTTTTCTTGTCTCTTACTACTCTATATATGTCAAATTAATTTAGACATCTATAATAAACTTTGCTCAACACTATTTTTTCAAACCTTTTGCCTTAATTTGACAAATAACACTAAACATATTTATCAGATTATCCCCTTTGACGCTCCAAGTGCTTCCAAGATCGATTCAAATGTGACAATTGAAGTGTTAGAAGAAACAGACTTGACATACAATCAAGTAGACAAATGTTCTACGCCAATCATGTTAGATGAAGCTCATGCTCCTATGGAGAATGACAATCTGCATCAGGAACCAGATTGGGATCCAATTGCTGAGCTTGAGAGCATGTTATGTGACAGTTATGAGAGTTTTCCTATGTCAACTCTCTCAACTACTGTTTCAGAGACCGAAGTCCAAGGTCCAGATGTGGCAGCTATCCTTGTAAAATTAGAAACCCTTTTGGAGACCTCCCTTGAAACTCTCTCTTGTGATGATGAAGTCAAGCAACAATTCCATCAAGTGTTGGATCAACTTGTCCAATTTGAAGAGCAAGTTCCTGTTAAGCTTCGTCCGGTAACTAACAAGTTAAAAACTTTCATCGAAGATGTTGATGTTAGATATGTGACTGTCCAAAAAACTATCCAAGATTATGATCAGCTGCTCCAATCAAGGTCTCTTCTATCAAAGGATTTGGAAAGTGTCAAAGCCAGACAGTACCAAATTAATTCTAAAGTCTCTAAAGGTAAAATACAAGTTGAAAAGATCAATTCTGAGATTGTTGAACTAGAACAAAAGTTAAGGATTTTGGTTGAGACAAGAGACAAGCTAAAGAGAGACTTGGACAATTGTGATGTTGAGAATAACAGGCTAAAGACTCAGGCTGCACAATGGTTGCCAAAATGCAAAACTGTCACCACATCTTTGAAG